>VWZT01000928.1:73931-201117 GCA_013397055.1 Pachycephala philippinensis
TTTTTTTAAGGGGGAGAGGTGTGGGGGGTTAATTTGGGACTTTTTTAGTTGGAACAGGAGATCTGTGTGGTCCCGTAGGCTCCTGTATAATAATTCTTTTCGCTTAATATCTTTTGATCTCCTCTAAGTTATTCATCAGCCCTGAACAACACACTGCTTGACAGTCAGAACTTTTTATTGGTGAAACGGTGCTTCGTTTCACCTTCAAACAAAAGCAGGCTCGATGCTGTGCCTCCCTAGGAACCCATGGGCAGGTGTCAGGTACCTTAGGAGAAACGGGATACTAAGTGGAGACAGGAAGGAACAGGAAGAAGAAAAAGGAGTGAGGTTGACAAAGAAAGTTACAAAGGAACAAAAAGAAAAATCTGTCCAAAAAAGATGAGAGGCGCTGAAAAAATAAAAACCAGTAGCAAATTTAGGGTGTTTCTACCCATTTAAATAAAAAATAAAAGGGGAAGGAAGGGCTGAAGTGAGGGACAGGTTAGTTAGGAAGTTAGTTCAAGTCACCCGGAAGAATCCAGTGACTCTCTGTTCCAAGTCCCCACAAGCATGGGGAAAAGGGAGTCTGGAGGATAAAGTGGTCATGGATGAGGAAGTGGGTTGAGATGCTCAAGTCCAGGGAACCACATGGTCTCATCCTGCAAAAGCTGTCAGGTTGGGGAAGGCACAAGTGAAGACCACCTCCAATTGAAGAACCGCCTGGGCTCCCTATATTTGGCAAGGGAGGGAGGTGGTCTGCCCAGCTAAACCCTCTGACCTGGGATTAAAACCATGGTGAGTGCCAGAACATCTCCCAAACGCCAGGAGGGACAGTACATTTTTACAGTGTAAGGGTTTTGAGACTTGAAAATTGCTGTAAGACTTTGGAGTGGCACACAGGACATGGCAAGTTCCTCTGGAGATGGTGTGTGCTGCTGGGAGCAAGGAAGCAGTGACCTGTGCAGGAAAGATCAGCTGAAGGGAAGGGAGATCACTGATGGGGCTCCCTAAGGATCAGTGCTGGAAATCATTTCACATTTTCACTCGTGACTTCAGCACAAAAAGCAACAGCATGTTGATAAATCAGCTGATCTCAAAAAATAGAGGAAGAAGTAAAGGCATAACCAGTCTGGAAAAATACATGAATAACAGTCCAAAAAATGTCTCATTGCAACAACCAGAAACGGGGCAGCATTGGAGAGCACAGAAGATAAGCTGACACACTGAAAAGTGGCATTTATCTGACCTTGTACTGGCCATCTGAAAATAGTCCAAACCACTCTGTAGTCAGAGAGAAAAGCAGGTCCAAAAATTACGTTTTCCAGTAGTAAGCAGCAACAATAACTGTTGTCACACATACACAATGTATGAGAACATAATGCAAACCAGTGTAGAAGGAAAAAACTGATGTTTGCCCTCATATGTAGTTTTCCCCGTGGAGAGGCACAGATGATGTAAGAGAGGGCATGTGGCAGGGTGCAGTCACAGTGACATGGAGCTCCAAGGACAATGCCAGCGCCTCGGCAACATCTGCTTTAGGGGGAGATGGTCACACAAGGGTGCTGGCCAGCACTGGGACCACAGCAGTACAGCCAGGAGCTGGCTACCCCAGGCGGTGGCAGGAGATGGCTGAACAGCTTGGGTTTGGCTGCTGGCACGTCCCCAACTCACGGCATGGGATTTTGAGTTTCATCATCAAGTCTAGTTGGGACAGAGTGGTGACAATCCATCCTCAGGCCTCCTACCACTGCTGCTGTAATGTCTGAGGAGCATTTATTCCTTGGTAATTCTGGAACAGGGAAGGACTCTTCCAAGGACTTTGCACCTCGTGTAATACTGTAGTTTCTACTTCATCCGTACCAGCCAAGACTTCAACCGAAGCCAGGATTAATAGCTAAAGGATGATATTTCCCCCCCTTTCTCCCCAGGTGCCCATGTTTATCCTATGGGGTACAAAAAGATCAAAAGAAAATGAAATTAAGCCCATCTCAAGGCATCTGTAACCAGGTCACCTTGGTTCTGACCTGGAGGACCTGCTGCTGCCAGGCTGGAGATACCCTCTTGTGAGAGCAGAGATGCTGGGAGAGACCTCTGTGGTTTGGTGTCCACCACACATATCTGTCCATGCTGAGACCTGTCTCGAGTGAGAATCTTGGGCTCTCGGCAGCAAACAGCAAGCAACTTCTGATCTCTGGAAAGCAAAGGAATAGAAGCAGAGGTCAGAAATACCATCCCAGTGAACTGTGGCAGCTGTTGGCCAGCTACCCAAATCAGAGTTTTTCTCTCCAGGTTTTAACTCCATCCTTGCAGCACAGCAGACAGGTCAAAGCCTGCTTTAAAGCGAAACCCAGGCTGTAACCCATATGCCCAGGCAGGCACAGGGCCAGGTTCACACCGTGCATTAGCCCTGGCTCTCAGGGCTTGTGTGTGGACAGTCTGGGCCAAGGCTCTGGTGGAAGACTCAAAGCTGCGTGGGAAGCTCCTCAGGAATGGGGCCAGCGGCACAGAGGCTGCCATGGAGCCACGTGGCAAACGCTGGTGAGTGAACTGACCAGGACAAAAGTGGTCCAGCACCACTGGGCAGGAACCAGAATTGAGATCCTGCATGGAGACCCACTCCAGACAAGCCCCTGGGCTGCTCCCTCTGGATGTGGATCTCTGGCAACACCAACCCACACTGGCACTGGGACAAGCCCAACAGTGGGCAAGACACTCACTGCACCCAGTGCCAGCAAGAGCAGGGCCGTGCTCTGCCTGCTGCCCCTGTTGGGGCTTTGCAAACCAGCCCCATCCCAGGGCTGTATATGAGGGTATGAAAGCACTGGGAGGGGAAAGGCAAAAGGCAGAGCTGCTAATGTGCAGTCTGGATCCCGGAAATCTGCAAGGTTATTGCTATTAATGCCTTGGTTTGGGCTGGAAAATTAAAGATGAAGAGTAAAGCATGGTATTTAGGCATGGATTAAAGCAAGAAATAGTAAACAGCAAGCAAGAATGTAGCCAGGAACAGGATCCTTTACTATGAGAAATTACAAAGGCAGTTGAGGGCAGGAAAGAGCTGTGGGTCTGGGTCTGAGTGGCAGAAGGAGAGATGCAAAGCAAACCCAGGCTGAGCTGACATGCTGGCAAATGTGTTTGTGCCCTTCAAATGCAACAGGATACAGCCAGGATCCTGTGCTGGTTTCCTATGGAGAGCCTGGGGGTGGTGTTGGGGGTGTGGGAGCTTGAACTGGGGGTTTCTGCACCTGTGAGGATTGAAGATAAACTGAGCAATGGGCTCAGTGTCAAGGACAGTCCTGGCTCAGCATCCCTGAGAGTCTGCTCTGAAAGGAATTTCCCCCCAATGGGGGAAATTGAAGCTATGGCTAAAATCTGCCCCTCTTGTCATCAACAGGGACTAGAGGAAAGTAATTTTAAACTCAGCTGAGACGCAGATTCTTTGGCTAAAAATCTGTTGCCTTAAAGACAGTTGTTGATATATACTTGAGTATCCACCCTCTCCAGCCCCCAGTTGCTGCTTCAGTCTCCCATGGATACACAAACCAGCCCTTGAGGATGTCTCAGACACCCCAGCACCTCTCAAATGGCCTCAGGTGCCATGTGTATTTGACAAAATTTGGTCCTCAGAGTTGCTTAGAGGTGCTGGAGAGAGCTCACACGGGCCAGGATAACTCTGTTATAAACACACCCCCAAATTTAGGGATTTATGCCTCAATTCTCAGTCCAAACAGAGCTCTTTTTCCTGCTCACTGCTAAGCTGCAAGTTGCTCGGCCATAACGGTGGCTGCTGGCAATTGGCTCTTGTACAAACATAACACAAGGCTCTTAAGCAAAGCAAAATTCATATATGCAACACTGATAAATCCCCATGAGACACCAACGGAGCCAATGGGTCAGACAAGTCACATTTCCATACGGCACAAATCAGCTTTGCTACATCCAAATGAAGGCAGTCACATCAATTTACACCTGCTGGAGAAGTGGGCCCAAGAAACCTGATGGGAAAGCTATTTCATCTGTCATGCCTCCACTTCGGAGAGCAGGTCGTGAGGCAGTTTACTGAGCGCAGCGCTCAGATGCAATATGATAAGGCACTTCCATGCCTGGAAGAAACACCTGTCTAGAGAGATTTTATTAATGACTGCCTTGCAGAAGGGTCGTAGTGCTGGGCAGCAAATGTCCTCGTTCAGGCTGTGAAGAAGAGCTGCATTTAATCCTGGTGCACCACTTTTCCTGTTAAACCAGACTCCTAGGAAAGACTAATGCGGAAGAAGATGCAATCAAGGCAAGCCGGTGGAAAGATAACCCATCAATTACCCAGCGGCTTGGGATATTCCTTCAAAGGCCCATTCCATTAGACATCTGATTTGCATGTCTTTCCCATTTGCTCTAGGTACTCATTAGGGGCATTTAAATACAACCCTGACTGCAGCCCCACAAAGCCTTGGGTGGATGCTTTAGAGAACCTCATTTTAGTTTATCAGAGTTGTCAGAAGTTGCAATTACTGTAGAGCAAGAAACAAAGTGCTTTATCACCCCTTTGAATCTGCTGGGATTAACACCCTTCTTGCAAAAATGAGTGTCTTTGCAGTCTTTAAAGATCCCAAAGATCAAGATCTCTTAAGGCTCATCAGAGGGACAGTCACAGTGGCCCCCCAACACTGGACTGAGGTGTGGCTCTGCTCAACAGTGCCCTTTTCCCCTCTTTTTAACAGATCTATGCCCAGGTAATTGGTTGCCATCCTGGTCCATGACGATTCATACCACGGTTCAGATTAAGCCAGGACCAGCTGGTCTCCCTTCAGAAAGAAACCAGGGCTGGGTCCTGGCTTCCCTTGGCTGCACTATCTTGGTTTTTCAGCATGGAGAGGGGACCGCCCTGCAGTCCCCATGCGACAGGTCTGTCCTGTCCTCCTGTCCTCCATCCCTGACCTTTGCTGCTCTGTCCGAGCCTTGCACTCTCCATCCCAGCGTTTAGGGCTGAGCTGCTCTTTCAGCATCATCTGAGCTGGATTAGGATGGGAGTGACATGTGGACCCCCATCCAGCTGTGGTCGGGTTTGGATTCTCAGACAGGGAGCACAGCCCCACCAAGCTTGGCCCATGGTTGGGACATCCACACTGTCCCTATCCCATGTGTGTACTGGTCTCTAATCAGCTCAAATCTACCTGGAAATGCTCAGGAGTCTATTTTATAATCGGATGTAGAAACTGAATATCTTCAAGTCTGCCTTCCCCCTGAAAACTTGCCTGAAGTTGGCCCAAAGTTTCAGAGATTGTTATGGAAGGAGACGGTTGAGCATTGATAGACCCTTGAGGAAAACAGATTAAAAAAAACCTAAAAATCACCCCTCCCTTTCTCCTCCCCCCCTCTGGCAGAGCAACACAAGCAGACGTGGTGTAGACACAGCTGCACCCGCACCAAGGGCTTTGGTCAGTGTAGTGTGGTATCGTGGGAGGCAGCGCAGAGAACACTCTCTGGCAGGAGAAATCCTTGCAGCTTTGGCCCAGCCTCGGTCAATATTTGCCCTGAGTTTGCACGGAGCCAGCCTCAAGGGTGACAAGGATCCCACATCCCTGTGTGTGCTGGGCCAGCAGACCTGGCCCGGCGCTGCACACAGCAGTGCCCCGTCCCTGGCAGGGCACGATGGGTGCTGCAAGAAGAGAAAAACCAGGGGTGGCCCCCAAATCCCATCCAGCCTGGCCCCACCAAACCCTTTGTGCCTTTGTGCCTTGTGCACCAGCACCCCAAACACAAGCAAGAAAGCAGACAGTGTTTTAAAAGAAGAAAACCATGTTAGCCTTATCCCAGCCTTTGATTTCTGCTTGGATGTTCTTGTACAAGGTATAAAGGTAGTGTCTCTAATGAGATTACATATTATAGTCAGTCAGGAGCTGTTAAAAGGCTGTTTCTAATGGGATTAAAATGTATAGCACCCAGTTATAGCCGTAATTGCATTACACCCCTAAGGAGAGCCTGTAGTGTAAACTGAAGGCAGGTCAGGGATGCAGTGCATGCTGCTTCACTTCAGTATCTCCTGAGCTGCTTCCCTGTTTTTCCTTTTTTCCCCTGTCTTGGATGAAGAACAAAGAGGGAGAAGATTTAGCAGAGTGTCAGGAAGTGACTGGAGGCTAATCCCTCTGCTGACACTCCCCAGCACCAGGGGGAAGTAACTGAGATCAGCCAAATTGGCATATCAAAAGCCTTCTAATTATGTCACTGGTGGTTTAAGCCAATTCCTAACATTCTTATTCATGGAGTTTCCAGCACAAGAAAACCTTTCTTAATCTGAGCTGCTGTTGAGCAGAACTTAATGTCATGGATGGATTTCTCTTTGTTGGTGCTGGGGATGCCAGGATGGCTCCCTGCTCACAGGCAGCAGCCTTCTGTGATGGTAGGATGTGGCAGGGCATCTCCCAGGTCCTTCTGTGCAGCAAAATTTTGTAAGCCTATATGTATCACCTGAAAAATAAAAATAAAATTAAATCCCTCCTCCCCAGGCACTTGCACTTTGGTCATGAAGAGGTGCAGTAAGTGCAGACCAGTTACTCCAAGAAATGATGGTGTGGCAGGAGAGACTCTGCTTCCCTGCATGTCCACCTAAGGCTGTACAACAACCTCCATATCACCAAATCCCACCTGCATTCACCTTCTGGTGTCAAACCCAGCAGGGTCAGCACTGAAGCAGCTTCTTCAGTTCCATCTCAAAATCTGGGTCTTGAAAATGCCCTTGAGCAACTCCCTGCCCAGGGTTTGCATTCCTTGCTGCCACCCCAGTGCTATCAATGGTGAGGGTCCATGCTGGACTGCACGTGGGATGTGTCCACAACCTTGGCAGTGAGGACGAGCCAAGGACCCAAGGCATCCTGGCAGCGGGTGTCTGTCCTACCTGTTTGGCCACACAGCTCCCTTTAAACAGGGACAGCCAGCTGGTTTGAAGGGTGTGAGTTTAAAGCAGTAATAATACTTGGTCCGTAGGTAGCACTTTTCATCTGCAGCTTCAAATCTCTTGACAAATATTGCTCACAGTAGCAGAGATCTGAAAAGAACAAAGGAGTTGGGTCTGTGCCCATCTCGCTCCTTTGTAATATGCAAAGAGGGCCAGAAATCGCTTTGTTCATGTTAGATTTTATTTATTTTCTTTTCTAATGCATTAGAAATGCAGATCTTCATTGCTCCAGAGAAAACTGTGCATCCATATCATGGAGCAGATACTGAGCAGGTGACACTCAAGCAAACAGGGAAGTAATTTGTTCTCAAGCTACTTAAATCACCAGCTTTTGTACTTTTCTGTTGTTATTGTTGTTACAACTCAAGAGCCTGCAAAACACTTGGGAGCAAAGAGACTTCTGGTAAGAGCTTGATGTGGCACTGTCACCACTCACTGGAGATGAGATGCTCCAGCCCTGGCTGAGATGTTGGACTTGCCGTGTCCAGCAGTTCCTGAGCCACACACGGGCTGTGGAGGGTATCCAGCCAGGACTCAGGGACACCAGGGCTTTGAAAAGCTTTCAGTGCCCTTTACCTTTGCAAGGCTGAGGTTTGAGCCCATGTTTGAAAGTAGCTCACAGACACTCCAAGTTTATTTTTCTGGAAAGCACCTTTTTTAATGATCAGCCTGTGCAGGACCAGCACGCAGCCCTTCCAGCTCTTTGAATGGTATCTGCCCTCACCAGCAGGCACTTCTGCCTGCAAAGCCATCCTCCTTTAACCCTTCTGAGAGACACATCCCTGGCAAACATCTCTCCCTGTCTCTGGCATCCCTGGCACCACGCGGGACCACCAGTGCAGCTGGGGAAGGGGGGATGATTCATGCAACAACAGCCTGTTGGGCCCACGTGTGGCCAGCCAGGGTGCCCAGCAGACCCAGTGATGCGGGCACTCCCTGGGCCCCAAATGGGAAGGCAAAACTCTCCCAACCCACGCAAGGCAGGGCAAAAGTCTGGCACCCGCTCACTGCCCCGCAGCGCTCGATCAAAGGGGCTCAGTCCAGGGGAACGTGCGGAGCGGAGCGTATCCCGAGTGGCTCTTGGGGAGCGTAGGAGTGACCTGGGGGGTGCTGGCCATCATCAGGGCATCTGGGCTAAGAGGGTCACTGCTAATGTTGGGCAGTGGGAGCAGGGATGGAGAGGGGATTGATTGCAATGGTCTGGGGGAGACAGCTGTGGGGACATCTCCTGAAGCCACCAGGGAAGTGGCCAGGCCATGGACCTGGCACCGGGTTTTAGCAGAAGAAAGTGTGGATCATGGCCCAGCCATATCCAGATATTTTTGCAATTAACACTGCCTGTTTTACTAACCCAGGAGCTTGAGATGGATATGGGGTAAATAAATAACATATTCCCTCCTACATGACACAGCTGGCAAGAGAAGGGGGTATAGGGTCCTGCCTGTCCCAAATCCCATTCACTGCAGGGATGTTACATCCAGGGGCAGGGCTGGTGACACTGGGGACATGTCGAGCCCTTTCCCAAGCACCTCCTGGCTAATAGAGCAAGACAGGGCTGATAGAGGGAAACAGGCTTCAGAAGCAGGATGCAGACACCTGGATGTTGAGCACTTTCCCAAGCACCTCCTGGCTAATAGAGCAAGACAGGGCTGATAGAGGGAAACAGGCTTCAGAAGCAGGATGCAGACACCTGGACGTTGAGCACTGAGCTGCACTGTCAGACTCATCCCCTCATCAGTCTGCCTGACCTCCTGGGTCAGCTGGCAGAGGGGACACCCCCTTCCCACTCAGAATCCCATCACAAGCCCTCCCGCCTCAGCCAGAGCCCTGCACTAGAGCTCAAGCTGAAGATGCTGGGAGCAGGGGACTCATTTCCATCCCTTTCCCCTGGGTAAGCTGGAGCAGAAAGGAGCCATGCTGGCTCCCGAGAGCCGGCTCCCTTGAGACGCTGATGGGCAGAGCCGGGAGCCCGGCCAGGGGCTGCGTGCGCCAGATGCACGATCCATCCCCTACCCTGGGCTCTGTGTCTGACTCGCCTCCCCCAGTTACAGCATCACCTGCCTGTTTATACGGGAGATTTGAAAGCTGTTACCTCCAACTCTTTTTATACCTTGGTCTAATCTAGATACTGTTAATGATATTTACTTTCAAGACGCTCACCTTAGATTGGCTTTTCAACATCTAAATTAAGCGTTCCATCCCAGTCTTTGATATCATGACGGCACTTCAGCTACCTTTGATCATATCTACTAAGTATTCTCATTAGTAATCAACATTACTTACTTAAAATAAACACATGTTTTCTTGAAGCTTTGTGGTTACGCTTAATCAGCCGCAAAAATTCCCCTTAAGAGGGTTTGTATCATTCAAGGGCATTCGCGTCCATAACCCTAAACAACAACTGTAAATAGTTGTTGTTTTCCCTGCGCTCTCCAAAATGCCGTCTGCCGAGATCTGACTCTCCAGTGAAAGGATTTGATATCTGTAACAACCCCCCCGACCAAACCGCTGTTCGATACTGCCATGTAAACTGAATCAAAGGGGGAATCGCTGCTGGCAAACTCCATCTCTCCCATCCCGGACCGCCGGCTCCGGCAGAGGGCAGGAAACGGCTCCCGTGGTGCTGAGCCTGACCCCTGACTTCCCAGCAGTGGCGAAACCACCCGAGTCATGGCAGGAGATAACTGGAGGTGCTTTGGATGGGAGGCAGGTACCGCTGGCTTTGTGCAGTGCCTGTGCCCTCAGACCGCGCCGTGGCGTTCAGACAATGCAGGCCCTTACAACAAAGGTCCCTCTGACACGCAGAAAATGGTGAGAGGACTAAATGTTTTGGGTAGGGTGTGTGACTCAGCTGCTATTGCTGCACCCTGGGCACATAAATCCTGCCTAACTCAGGGTCCTGCATTGACACTTCATGTTGCTAATGAGCAGCTTGTGTATGAGCAGCCCTGACTCACCCCTGCCTGCACTTGAGGAAGCTCCCAGGAGGCAGAGAGCTGCCTCCCTTCTTCTCCCAGCTCTGAATGTGTCCCTGTGTCCCCCTTTCTCTTCTTCCTGGCCTATTCCTCACCTCCTCCCTTGGGAATCCTATCCTGGTGTGGGTTCCATGTTGGGGTGGCCCCAGATCACCCAAATCCGTCAGCAGCCATTCATGGTGAGGGATGACAGAGAAGGCAGCAATGGTGATGATGGGCTCCCATCAGGATTTCTCCATCCCACCTGTCTCCAGTGGGAGAGGACTATGCTGCCTCCCTGCCTGACAGGCACAGAGGGATTAGGAACACAAACCCCCCTGCTGGGGGGTGATTTTGCAGGGTCTAAATCTTTCCTGCTGCTGATAACACTTCCTCCGGCTTCACCCCATCCCCTTCACCCTTTGATGTCAACTGGAGGCACCAGGTCTAAAACAGCCACTGCTGTTCATTAGACCTAATTAGTCCTTAATGCCCTCCTAAATCCCATTTTAAAAGGGGGCCATTCAGCATGTCCAGGGCTGAGACAGCCCTGGCTGAAGGCAAAGTTAAGGGGTCTGCGATCAAAAGGAGGGAGAGTGCTCACCAGGTAATTCAAGACGGAGGGATTTGCCGGCTGCTACCAGCTCTCACGGCACCAGCTCACACAGGCTGGGCAGGAGGGCAGGCAGCATCCCTCACAGCTGGGAGCAACCCAAACCCATGGATTGTCCATGGAGGAAGCTCTGGTGTTTGGGACCACTTGTGTCTCCACTGAGATGCTTTTTTCTGATGGGGGCAGGCACCTAGGGAAGGTGAGGAAGAGGAAAGGGTCTGAAGGCTTGGGCAGTCCAGGAATAGTACATCTGGTCTGACTCTCAGTAGCGATGTTTTTCCAACCAGATATATTTTTAGAATGTGCTGAATCAATCTGTTGAATCAACACCTCTTGGGGGCCGTCCCTTGGCTGAAAAAAGGAGAGCATCTCCCCCTTCATCCAACTCATCTCCCATGAATGCAAGAGGTACGAACACAAGCCAGGGCTGAGTGATTAGGGCTTCGATTTTGAAAGACTCAATGGGAATGAAATCCTGTTTACCACATGCTCCAGTGCCACTCAACTCCACTTCTCCTTGCCACTCCATCCCCATCCCATCTCCTTTGTGAGGCTCAAGAGCTGGAAATGGGATATTCCCCAGCCTGGGCCTTTGCCTGAGCCACACGACCAACCTCCCGCCTTTAGGTCCAACTTTCTCTAGAAACCAGGCCCACGTCCAAATTAATTTTCTGTATGTGTTGTTGGAGTGATTAGATCTGCAAATCAACATAGCCACAAACTGAATAATGCACCAGCGCTGAGCGCTGTCGGGGCAAAGCCCCAAGTTCCTCATCAAGTTCAGTCCTGCAGAGCCTGTAACTAATGATTTTTCTCCCTTGGCCCGGAGTCAGCGCTCTGTCTCTCACATGCACACACAAACATTGTACGTGTGCCTTGTTAGCATAGCACGATCTGCAGATAAAAGGAGGGAGGCAGAGCAGAGCACTGGCCCTGGGACACTCGTGTGACACCTCACCCTCAGCTGAGCTGCTGAAACCGGGAGAAATGGCAGGATGTTGGGACAAGCATCCCACCACCCATCTCTGGTTACGTTGTGCCCCTTGCCTTTCTCCCTTGCTGGCACAGTCTGCAGGTCTCATTTTTGTCACATTATTGACAGCTGCCCCAAAGCCCTCTGATACCAATGAAAGCCAAGGATGAGGTCAGTGGTCTGGCAGGTTCCACAGCTGGACACCACACCCCTGGCCACATGGTCATGGATATAGAGGGTGATGGTAGCTCTCAGAAACTCCCCAAGTGTCACCTGCTTGGATCCACGGAGGAGAAACTTGCAGGAGAACTGGCTACAAGATGTCTTCTACACACATAGGCTGGCCCCCAGGGTTTCTTTGTTGGACCCTGACAGAGTCCCCTCCTGACAAATCAGGGTTTCCATCCACACTCACATCCTTCTCCAAGCCTCAGGCCTTGCCACTGCAGGTGGGCTTGATGCCTTATCCATTAGGCCAACCTAAAAACAGAGACTAGACAGGAGTAAGAGAATAAAGGTGGATATTTATTTGAAAGGCTTTCAGAGGTACACCCTGGGCAGGCCAAAGGCTGCACCCAAGATGGACCCCGAGTCAGGAGTTCTTCACACTTTTATAGGTTTGGTCCATTTGCATATCAGCATAAATTCGCCTATTAAACTTTAGCTAATGATGTAATTTCCCCTCAGCTTGCCCCCCTTCTCAAGATGCTGGGTTACACATTTTGGGCCTAGGCCGGGCTGGGTGTCCTTGGAGAGCAGCCTGGAGAGGCTTTGTTCTGTCTGTCTCAGCATGAGAGAGCAGCAGCTCCCAGGCTACAGGACACTGCAGAGTTACACACTGGGAATGCAGAATTTGAAAAATATAAAAGCTAAAATGTAAGGCATCAGGCTCTCCCAGGGCCCACAGCCTTTCAGTGCAGAGCTGTAGCCCCATTTTGGACCCACTGGCCATGCTGGTGGGACTCAGGGCTGCCCTGCAGAGGGGGAGGCAGCACAGAGCTCTGGGCTCTCTGCCCTACAGCCACCCTCTTGCAGTGATGGGTCTGCACCCCTGAGCTCTCCAGCAGCCTGGTGGGAGGCAGGGAGCTCAGACTAAAGGTAGGGAGGATGCTCATCTCCTAAGTTACCTTCTAGAAGCTACTTCTTAACACCTTTTAGCCACCTAAAACATCTACTGTCCACAGCAAGACAGGATGCCCCAGAGGCCCATCCTTCTCCATCTTTGGAGACGTGTCTAGGGCAGGTAGGCTGAGTTGCCCTATGGGCATTTTTCTCTGCTCTCTGCTGAAGGAGCCCAGAGCCAAGTGCGACCAGGGTGACATTTGCATCACTCGACAGTCAGTCTCTGCAGCGCTGACTTGGAGCAGAGCAGGTACCTCAGCTCCCTTTGTAGTCACCAAAGGCCCTCTGGATGTAAAATTCACTCAGCCTGCTTGCAACTGCTTCAAGACAAGATGAGCTGCACCCTCAGTTCCCCTGGCTGCGCAGGTTAGATCTCCATCAACTATGAAAAGAACAGAGCAAGAGCTCTGGGCCTTTTACCTGTCTGCTTTTAGTGATACAGTTCCCACCCTTGGTGACTGAAGCTGGGTAAATAAGGATTTGCATCAATGGAGGTTACGCCAGAGTAGGTGAGGCTCCCATTGCTGGAACAAGGAGAAAGATCAGCAAAATGGGCTTCTGGGTGAAGAAATTGATCTGCCCCAGAGAGATGTCCCTGTTTGGACAGGATCTGTGCTGGTGGCAGCTCAGGGCAGAGAGGACCCCAGTGGTAGATGTCAGCTCCCCAGAGAGAGTAGGTGTTCAGACCCACCTCAAGCCAACCTGCAGGGTGAGTGGCATCCCCTGGGCTCTCAGCACTGCCATGCAGTGACACAGTGAGACAGAGAGACAGCCATCTCTGGCTTTAGCTTGACCAAAGTGACCTACCACTGCACCAACCCTGCCCACCTCGCTGGTGCCAGCCCAAGGGAGATGTTGTTTGTCGTGATTATCAGACAATTGATGGCGAAGCACCTGGTGTCTCAGCCTGACATTCCTATGTTTCAGACACATGACATTTAATGTAAAGCAGAGCAGAAAACCTTCCCTTACAGTGCTGAACAGGGTGATTTTGTGCTCAGCTACAGCTTCAGCTGTGATGTCCAGTTGTATTACCCCATTCCAGTTGTATTACCCTCTCCATTACCCCATTCATTCCATTTCCTTAGGATAAGGAAATTACGATAAAATGATCATTTTTCTATGTTATTTGGTTTTGGTTGTCAGTCAGGTGTGATAACTGTAGAGGAGATTATTCTTTATATTACATACCCAAAACAGACTGGGACATCCTAATCTGACAGCAGCAGGAGCAGCTGTATCTCCATCCATCTTCTTTCCCCATCCCATGACTGAAAAGGACACCCTCAGTGCTGCTATTTCTACTGCAGCACTTCTAAACACACTCCTGCAAGGTTCTTTCAAAGGATATTGGCTTAGCATTAGCCCTGAGAAGGAAGTTGTATTTTTAACCCAAAACCATCTGTCCCCTGCTCTATCCATATCTCCCTTTCTCCCTTCCTTGTGACCATGCAGTGGCTCATCCAGCTGAACACTAACCTGGCAAAGCTTGGTCCCAGCTGAATCGAAAAGGGTTGTTTCTACAAGGCTGGGATCTTGGGGGGCTACAAACAGACCCCTGCACCCACACAACATGCCAATGTGCCAGGTGATGGGAGAGGAGCAGCACCACCCTGAGGTGGATCTCCTGAGTTAGACCTCGCTCACAGCAGCAGAAAGGGAAAGGAGTCCTGCAGGTGTAGCTTGTAGCAGCTTGCCAGGCAGAGATCAGTGCGAAGGAATGTACCCACGAGTACAGCTCCACGGGTTTACCTTGGGGCCTCTGCCATTCAGACGATTGCCCCAGCTCATGCCCCAGCCAGAGGTTGCCACACAGAAAAGGTTTTGGGTGAAGTCACCTCAGGAGATGAGCAGCCTAAGGGACTTTTGCTCCAGCCTGGCTGTGGACTGTACACACAGCCACAGGAGGGACACCCTGGGCTCCCCAGGTAACCACCCAGCAGAGACCATCCACCCCTTCTGTGAGCATCCATCACCCACTGTTCTGCTGCAGGAACTTGCTGGGGACCTTCTCCTCTTCCCATGGTTTGCTCTGGGAAGCAAAGCTGTAGAGATGGCCAGAAGCAGGACATCCAGGAGCCTGGGAAGGGCATGGCTTGCACCCACTGCTCAGTTTGGGTGCCTTCAGAAACAACAGGTCAAAATCCACATCCTGCAAGCAGAAGTCTTGTACAGACATCTCCTTCCTGCAGGAGGCAGGGAGGGACAGTCAACCCTGGTGGTCCCCATCTCCTCTTGGGTGACATCTAAGCAGTGTCAGGGATGTGCCCACAAGGTCCCTGTGTGCGCCAGGACATGGCATGAGGGTGATGGTCCCCAGCTGGATCCTAACACAAGGGGCTTAGTGTGGGAGATGCTGCCCCGGGCCGGTCTCTGCCGCCCACTCGCAGAGCATCTCCCGGTACCCCACCGCGCAGCTTCTCCTCTCAACGCCTTTGCTCCGCAGCGAGATCAAAAGGCATCCAACCCACTGATCGCTGGGTTTTGTGTAGAAAGGCTCCCTGATTACCTCACCATTAGCTGCGCCCATTAAACAAAATCCTAAAGGTTTTACACAAAGCTGAGGTTTCAGATGAGAGGGCGAAGGAATGACTCAGTGCCTTTAAACGCCAAAGTCTTCTCCTCCGTCCTGTTTGTACAGCACCTAGCACGAGGGGTCCAGGTGCATGCCTAGGGCTCTGAAACACCGCCACAATTAACTAATAAGGGTAATAGCAGCTGTACTCCCACCAGCACGGTTTCGTTTTATTATTTAAATATTCAGTTGCGCTGGGTAGCACCTCTTGGAGATGAAGTTTAATTCAGTGAGGTGGAAAATGACCCCCCGGCTGGCCACCGCTGCAGCATAGGTACAGCTGAGAGCCACAGGAGCAGCCCTGGTGCTGGTGAAATCAAGGATGGGGCAGAAGGCAGCAACCCCAGGGTCCTGCGGCCCCCAGAGTGCTGGGGCAGAGCTGGGCAAGGGGGTTTTCAGGTGATATAAGAAGCTTACAGGGCCGATCCAGGCGGTGAGATCCCCCTTGGGACCTGCCCGACTGAGACCCCCGGCTGTAGGCATCTCTCCAGCTGGCAGCATCTGGGGACAGTGGTCACATCACAGTATCACCTGGAGCGGGGCGCAGGCGAAGGGGAGCAGGGAGGGGCACAAAGACTTTCTTCTCCTCCCTTTCCACCTGGAGAGTCAGCAACAAACACCGATTTTCAACCCTAAAAAAAGGGCCGATACAAAACAAGCAGCACAGCGGTTTGGCAGCGCGGCCTGAGGTTTGTGCTGATGATCATTGAGTCACTGCTGGGCACCGAACCCGACGGGAAGGCAACCTCCAGGAGGACAGCTCTCCGTGGGGACCCTGTGCACTCCCTGCCCGGCTCCTGGCCCGGCATCCCTCCTGGAGCCCACGGCTGGCTCCCAGCGCTGATGGGGCTCCTGGAAAGCACTTTGCCCTGAGCCTGGTGCTTCTCCTGGTGCAACGCACGGCTCAGAGCCGCGGTGGGACCCACCTGCTCCAATCGCAGAAGAAATAGTGCCATCTGCTGACATTTCCCGCTCCGTTCCTCGAAAGCCAGGGTCGGGTGCTTGTCTCCCCGCTGTGATCGGCGTTTGGGGTCGTGCCAGCCTGAGAAGCACCCGCACAGGGCCGTGCTGGTGGGACAACCCCACAGGTGACCCATGGGGCTGGGGCGTGCGGGCAGCCTGAGACCTCCAGAGACATCCAGGGTTACCTGTGGTTACTGGGAATGCAGACCCTGAGCACCCCTGGGAGAAGAGCTGGAGGGGAAGGTGTCGGTCAGTGCCACCCAGCAGGGTTTAATTAACCTCTTATCCCCTTCACTGTAGTTAATGAACACAGTGAAACCCCTCCAACAGGCTGCTCTTCTAGGGACATCCCCCATCCCATGCAATTCCTTAGTACAGCTTTCTCCTCCTTACCCTTTTGGTCCTACCACCTCTGATCCTCGGGGGTGCTGGAGTTACTGGGACTCCCAAAGGAATTACTGGAAAACAGCCCTCGGCTGGTACGGTGAGGGCTTGGATTTTTATTATTTTTTTAATGAACCCTCCCAGAATCACAAAAGCCTCATCTCCCACACAAGTCCCTGGGAGGTGACTGCATTTAGCATGATAGCCTCTGCTTGAGCTCCAGACCAGATATAAGGAAGAGATTTCTTTACAAGGAGAGTGGTGAGGCACTGGCACAGGTTGCCCAGAGAGGTGGTGGATGTCCCATCCCTGGAAACATTCAGGTCAAGGTGGGCAGAGGTCTGAGCACCCTGGTCTAGCTGAAGATGCAGGAGAGGTTGGGCCAGATGATCTTGAAAGGTCCTTTCCAACCCGGACTATTCTAAGGCTCTATAATACATTTATATACATTTTATGGGTTGGATCTGTGTTACACAGGGACCATGGCAGGAGATGCCACTATTCTCAGGTGCTGGCAAGGCAAAGGCCACTTCTCATGTCCAAAACTGCTGGGAGAAACTTCCCTTGGAGCACCTTTTCCCACCCAGGGAGGCAGGTGGGAAGAGCCCTGTGACAGGGAGCTGATCCCACCCTGCCACCTCCCCACGGACACGTGAGCTGCAGGGGATTGGGTCGAAATGAGAAGGCATCAGGTGGAGCTTGGCCTGGGAATGGCCCATGGAAAGCAAAGCTGCTGATTTTCTGATTTTCCGAGCTGACCTACCAATAGTAAAACCATCAAAGGAAGAGACACATTCCTGAGGTCTGACCCAGCGTGGCAAAGTAAAGGAAAGATTCCCACTGAACTCAACAGCCACTGGACTGCGGCCACAACACTTACGTATAGCCAAGGCTTATTTATTATTTTTCCCCCATGGTTTTAATCAAGATTTCATCCCACTGGGGCTCTGTCTCATCCTGCAACAAGGAAGTCAAATTTATCCTACAGAGTCATTTTAAGGCAATAGATAACCAAATATGTATAGTTAGACATATTACCGTGTATGTATAAATATAAAAAACATGTATATATTTTATATACATACAAATAACCTCTTGAACCAGAGGCCGGCATAAAAAACAGAGTAAACACTATAATAATTTTAATTATGCAACATATTCTGCCTAACATATTTATTTTTAATGGCAGTCATTTTAATAGCTCTAAGGCGCTGAATTAGTCCAATATGTTCTTAACTATGTTCACTTTAAATACAAATGTTAATGACTTTTCCAGAGGGTCCAGTGCCCTAGATGAGCTTGCTGCTCAGCAGCATATTCTCCTTAACATGTTACTTTTAATAACAGGCTTAATGATGCACTTGGGGCCTAATAACCACATTTAGTCACAAAGAGAAAAACCAGCTACAAAATACTTTCTCTAAAAACTAGGCTACAGGGGATTGCCGCACTGTTTCAAAGCCACACCAGCCATCCTTTAATGTGCCTATATGTGTTTTGGCTCTGCCTGCATCCAGACTGCACAGCCTGGCCATGGAGCAGCCCCACTTGATTTTTTGAGCTGGTTTTGGGGTGACCTGGGGACCCTGCACAGCAGCAGAACGGTTTGGGGTAAAGGGACACAGCCAAATGTGGCCTCACCTCCTCCCACCCCCAGTGCTCAGAGGTGGGTTTGGAGAGACACAGGGCAATTTTCAAAGGAAGGTGTTCCTGGGCTCCAGCAGAGGCATCCTGGGGCTCTCGCTGACGTGCCAAAGGGAACGCGTTTGAAAAATCACGCCCACCATCCATTAAAAAAAACACAACAAAACACCAAAAAGCACCACCAACAACTACAAAACCCCACCTCCTACATTTAGCTTTATGAGAGCTCGAAACACAACCAAATTAAGAGGCGGGCGACAGCTGTTCTCCTTTCATGCCCAGATCAAGCCATTGCTGGGCAGCCCCACTCGTGTCAGCCCTCCCGGCTGGGGCTGGGGTGGGCGCGACCCCCGGGGCACATCCAACCCAGCAGAGAGCGGCTTCCAGCTCCCCAAAAGAGAGATTCACCCAGTGGGGTGGCTGGCAGGGCTTTTCTCCCTGCCTGTGTCCAGACATGTCCGAGCCCAGAGCTGTGTCCAGACCTGTGAAATCTCACGCTCCCAGGGGATGCTCAGAGCTGCCTCCACGACCTGCGGGCATAGGACCCATCCCTTCCCATGCAGATGGAAGGGTCACCCCCCACAGGGTGTCACAGATGTCCCCAATGTGCAGCAGGTCCCCAACAGCGTGGTCTGGCAGGGCTGGAGATACCCCAGGGGCAACATGCTTCTCCCTTCATGCAGAAGCATTCTGGGGCGTGCATCTTGCACCAAAAAAGCCTTTATGGTTTAGCCTAAATATAACCATGGCAGACTTTGCCAGGCTTCAGCTCCACTCGCATGAAAAACACTTGCAAGGCTTGAACCAGCTCTGGTTTGTCTACCTTCTGCCCCAGGGCCTGAGCGAAACGGGAGGGTGGAATCCAATAGCATGTTGTGCATAAAAAGATTATGCCAAAGATAACCTTATTGCTAATAATAACCCTGGAATCTATCCTGTGAATAGGCCCTATTGAATGCTTGAACACAGGCATTCCTCGGTTAGGTTTTTCTGCCTACAAGTATTTCACTTGAGTCTTTAAATACTAATCACAGAATTCAGACGAAGGGGTTTTTATCTTCAAAGTGCTGCAGAAAAAAAAAACTCTAAAATTAATTCATTAATCAAGTATAATTAAAGGGTATAAAATATGCCTTTTCTCCAGAGCAGGGAGCCAACCAACGCAGCGTGAAGCCATCGTGGGGACTCCAAGCATCTTTCCCACCGCGAACGTGATTTTCCCGGAGCGGCGCCCGGGCAGTAGCCGTGCTTGTTCCCAGCAGCTCTGCTCAAGCTGTCTTCCTGACATGTGTTAGGCTGTATGTCTGCCACGCAGGAAATAGGGTTTGAAGCTCACAGCCAGGAGCAAAAGCTGAGATTGAGGCTTTAATGAAGCTGGGATTGAGTGGCTAGGGTGGTTCAGTGAAGCAGTAAATGCAAACACATTATCACCTGAGAACTTGCTCCAATTTCACACCAATTAACTAGGAATGAGAGAGGAGGGCTGGGGCTGGCTGCAGAGATGGCTGATAATCCTGTGAATGGGCAGAAATGGCTCGAACGCAGACGCGCTTGTGCCAAAACCAGTTTGTTAGATAACGCCAGTCCCGGCAATTTTGTCTTGGGGAGGGAGCATGTCATTACTGGAGCTGCTTTTATTAGCAAATATTAAAAACATTTGCCGAAATACAGTTGCCCGTGAGGGAAGCAGGGGTGGAAAAAGTAATAAAGCAATAGCTGATTATTTTATTTCTCTGCCAATGCGTCACATCACAGGGGAAGGGAAGGGAAAACAGGAGAGGGAGAAGAGGGATGGGATGTGAAGGACTGTTGGGGCAAAGTCGGCAGCTCATGGAGGGGAATATCCCATCCTCGAGGAGCCCCTCAGGATGCGTAGTTCTGGATTTCAGGTGGGTTTGACTTCTAATCCACTGCCAGCAGATGTAGGTCTGAACAGGTCCCCAAAACTCACCTTGGCAGCAGTGATGGGGCCCATCCCCGTCCCCTCCACCCAGGAGCCAGTTCACCTTCACTGCATTTTCCTATTTGAGTTGTTCCAAATTTTTTCCCTGGTGTGATTATCTCCATTTTAGGAGTTAGGGTGGAAGAAAGGCAGCCGTTTAGGGGAAGTGCTATTAAATGGATTTCTATGGACTGAATGTTAAAACAAATCCCACCCTCGAGTGTGCAGGGCCCCACATCACCCCTCCAGTAACTGCGTGTTTCAATGTCTGTGAGCAACCAGCCAGATCCTCCAGATCCACACCAGCCATGAGACATCCTGCAACCAGGAGGCTGGACTGGAGCAAACTCTTGGATGCAGATGAAACCTTGTTTTCATTTTAAAAAGCATCAGTGATAAAAAGGTTACTGCAAACGCAAAGGCAAGAACCCCTTGGTTCATGGGTTTCGTGGTGACACAAGGGGCTGGAGAAGATCTCAAGGAGAAATCCTGTGTTGTGTGGTGAACCCTGGGGTAGGTCTGGCCTGAGAGGGGTCCTCAGTGCTGCCCCAGCTCTTCTGTAGCAAGGCAGCATCCAGGAAGTTGTGTTATTCCTGGGAGCTGCCTGCCTTGCTCTCCAGCAGGGAGCTCCAACAAAATAATTGCAAGAAAGGTGCAAACAGAGGAAAAGCAGTGACTGCAATCCTCTCACTCAATATTGAATTACTCCAGGCTACAGGAGGGACAGAGATATCTCTCTTTACGATCAGGAAAGTGTTTTCTCTGGTGATGGAAGTTGGATAACCAGCAAGGGACCAGGACAAACCACAATATACTAAAAAATCCAAGTATGACCCACCTCACTAAGAGCCAAGGAGAGTGCTGGGGCTGGCTGCTCCTCATCTCTAAGCAAAGTGGGCCCTGGATGCTCCCTGCCCCACTGTGAGCCTGATTTTCAGCATCCTGCTCACTTCAGGTCCTCCTTCCCACATCTGTTCGGAAGGGAAGGAGGGAAAAGCTGCAGCTTAAATGAGCAAGGGTCAGTAACTGCTGAGCCAGGTGCTGGGGAATTCTTTCCCCAGGGCAGGTGGAGTGGGGGGTAGGGGGACACCTTGTTCCAGTTATTCCAGCCATGGGAAGTGGAGATCTGTGCTCCTTCCCAGCTCGTGGCATGCAAACCACTCTCCCAAGCAGGAAAAACACTTCCAAGTGGCAGATATCCCATTCCGCACACAACGGTGCTCCCGAGCCCCGGTGCAAATCCACAGGGCTCTTCCTGTCCGTGCTCTCCAGCCTGTAATTATCTTAAAGGCAACAATTAAAACTATTGAAACACATGTGATGGGTTTAGGGAGCATAGCTTGGCTAATCCCCACAAGCATCCCGGAGGAGCGGAAGCGAGGAGTTCCCAGGGAGCTGGTGCTTTGCTGGGCAGGTAGAGACCAAGTGGAGCTGCAGGGCATCAAGCTCAGGGTGAGGAGGTGGCAGCAGCCTGGTCCCCGGGCAGTGTGGGACCCCCGGAGTCACCCAGGTGGCAGTGACCAGGCTGCGGGAGCTGCAGGAGGGTCTCCCCCTTCCTCACCCTACCTCAACCCTCCCCAGGGTCACACAGAAAGGCAGTGACAGAAAAGACCCCATCCTCAAAACCTTTTGGTTAAGCTCTGATTGCAAACTTCAATACCAAAATATTTCATATTCCTTTTCCCATGTCAGTCCAGGACTTGGCACAGTAAGTCCTGCTCCATTCCCTATGGCAGATACCAAAATAAAGCCCTGTTCAAACACAGCCCCTTCTCCCTTCCCAATCCTTTATTGCAGCATCACGCCGTTGTTTCATTTCATGAGCAAAAAGTTCTGCAAATATCTGTGATGCTCTGCTTGACAAGTCCCAAGGCAAGAGCAGTGAGATGAACAGTGAGGAATTGCATGAAATATCACTGACCTCCTGTGCTCATCACTTCTTAATTTATTTGTTTTTCAGGAATCATTATTTTTGCTATTTTTCTGAAAGCATCACCCTCCTGGATATCACATATTATATGCGATTTTCTACTCTGCTTTCTTTAAGAATTGGTTTCTAACCTGCCCTAAAAGTGCTGAACCAGCTTTGGGAGCCTGAAAATGCAGGGAACTACAGAGCAAAAAAGAGAACACAAACTCTTTGTTCTCAGTATCTCGTGATCTTAAAGTGCTCGGGGTGATCTCAGGGGTGTCAGGGCAAGGACAGAGCCACACAGGGCAGCTGCTGGCTGCTCTCTTTTCCAGCCCTCTTGCTCCACTTTTCATCTCCCCCATACCACCTTATTTTTTTGTGATATGGTGTTTTAAATATTCCTAGAATTCACAAAATTTCTACATTTTCTTCTTCTCCTGAAACTGAAACACAATTTTAACCATTTGGACTAAAAGTGAGTAATTTTGCCTTTAAAATACCTTTGTTAAGGCTCTTTTTTTTTTTCAGTTTCTGCTCAAAAGCTCATGTTTGCCAAAAAGAAAAAATCTTTTGTTACAATTCAAACAAATTCAAACTCCTTTTTAATTAAGTATTTAATTTCTGAATGCTTACTTTCTCTTTTTTTTCCCTGCTTTTTCCATCCCATTTCTCATTTCTAAAATGTGAATAATTGGGAAAAGTCTCTTCTGAGCCACTTCTGTTGCTGCTGCCACCAACAGCCCCAAAGATGCTCCCAGCCCTGTGCTCCCCTCACCAGGGAAGGAGCCTGCAGAGTGCCCCAGACCCCTTCCTGTGTTCCCAACTCCCTGTGGGTACCCGTCCAGCTGCATCAAAATCACAGGTCAGACATAGCCATGGGGCTGGGGGGGACAGAAGAACCCACAGCAAATCAAGCCTTTGGTTGATAGGAGCCCAAAAGGGCTGTGGCTGTTTTATGAACTGTGTGAGGAGTTATCAAGGCAGAGGAGCATCACCTGGGGTGAGCAAAGTGCTGCTGCTGCCCCAAATCGAGGATCCCCTCGCAGGCAATGTGTCTGTCTTACATTCTCTGTGTGTTTATTACACAAGTTCTACACATCTCAGGTTATAAATTACACAAATGCATAATTAAATGTTTCCATTCACCACAAAAAAAGAGATGTATATGCAGCTGTTGAACACAGAAACTTTTCTCTCATGTTCCATCTCTGACCGAGGCATTTTCTGAGTGAGCTGCATCTCCCCCCACCACTCTCATAAGCTGCACAGCAGCCAGCCAGTGTCTTTCCATGTATTTACTGATTAACAGCAGCATTTTAGATAAGTGAAGCCCAGTTGCCTTTAAGGGCAGAAATAATTTGGGCTTAAGTGTCACTCAGTGTTGTGGGCATATGGCAAACTTCATTTGGGGGTTGCTTTCCATCGTGTGAGCATCTGACATTTTATTTGCACTTCTAGAGGGCTTTAGTCTATTTTAAGCTGGGAAAGGGAGAAAGCAGGAGGGCTGGTGGGAGCCCCAGTTTCCCTGCGCAGCAGACCCTCAGTTGGGAGACCAATATTGACCAGAGGAGCAGCACAGGGATGGGGATTTACAGCACTGCCTGGTTTTTCACCTCAGGAGTGAAAAAAACCTGGGGAAACCAAGAAGCAAGTGAGTGGGATGGAATCCTATCTCCAGATCCTCAGATCAAAATGTTCATAAGGCAACAATGATGAATGCAGCAGAGTGATGTTCAGCAGCCTGTGTAGCCCAGAGATCAAACAAAGTGATCTCCTCTGCCTTTAAAATGTATGAAGCTGCAAGATCTTAAGGGCAAATAAACTTACTTTGATTGCAGGGCTGGGATCTTGGAAGTCACATTCCTTTAATTTACTTGAGCTGGTTGCCTTCCCTGTGAAGGACATGCACAAGGTGGTGAGTTTTCAATGGAAACTGGTTTTGCCTCATTTTCCACTTCTCTCCTGTTACAAGGAAAGAAGTGCCGAGCTCCAGAGGCCTACCTGCCTCTTCCTATGCAGACAGAAAGGGCTGGGTGTCTGTGTTTAATTACAGCCTGAAAGAACTGCATTTAAAAGACAACAGAAAGCTATTTAATTAATACTTATCATTAGCACACATAGGAATGCCTAGCAGCAAATTGCAACAACAAAGCAATTCCTTTTTACTTTTTTTTCCTTGCACTTTGGATAAATTCAAAAAAATAGGAGTAAACAAATGATTTGCATCACATTTGAGATGACTTTTTACAGAGTGAGAGTAGTGGCATAGTAGGTATCACCTTAGGAGAGCAGAGATGTCTAAGAGCAGGCTTCTCCATGTACAGTTTTTCAATCTCCAGCTCTCTTGGCCAAGAAGCTTATCTTCATCCATCCATCTATCTATCTTTCTATCTCAGCATTTACACTGGGCTTGTCCCCATGTCTGAGCGCCTACTTGTCTTCATACCTGTCCATAAATTACACGGGGCCCCCAGGGCATTATAAATAATAATTCAACTCCCAAACCTTCAGAACTGTTTTAAAGCATTGGCTTATAATTCACCATGCTGTGGGCTCCTCCCAGCTCATAAATGGAGTAGAAGGAGGTGACAGCCTGGTCAGTGGAGTAATTGCCTAAAGATCAATTCCTTGGGTGGCCACCAGCTGGAAGATGGGGATGGACACTGTGACAAAGCACAGGGGAAGGCTGGACTGCTCTGCTCATGGGAAATAACGTTCTCACCCACAGCTCATTTGGGATTTTTTTATTCCTCTCCATTTTCTCTCAGCCAGAGCAGCAGTCAGCCAGTCATCCCATGTCCCCCTTTAATGAATAGATCTCTTAATGACACTATTAATGATTGGAGTGTTGAACCACAGCATGGCTCTGCTGATGGATGAAGTCTCCATGGGGCACAGAGGCAGATGGCTTAGAGGGTAGACCCCAGATGTAGCCCAACAGATCCCAAAACACTGGGACAGGCATCCCAATCCCTTGTTGGACATGCCAACTACAAGTGAGTTTGGTTCAGGGACAGCAAGGTGCTTTGGTACGTGTGAGTTATTGAGTAGAAACTCCAGCTGAGCCATGACCATATTCCTCTATCCCAACACGTTGTATCTCCATCCCAAGACATTACTTTCTCCTTGAGGTAGGAGTTACGAACATGTCCCAGCCATGGCCCTCAGTGGGGGAACGTGAGGTCTCCCATGGAGTATGTGGGTATCACTATCTCCTGGATCACATGGGTCAGATATGCTTGGGGTCAGGAAGCTGAAACTGGAATTTTTGCAGGAGAAAAGCAAGAGCAGTTGATGTATGAGATGAATTATTTGATAAGCCTGTCCTGGGTTTTTGATCAGCTCTGGAAGGTGTAGGACAAAAATATCATGTGAAGCTGCATGAACATATGAAGCTGCCAGAGCCTTCAACCACCCATCAGTGTTGGGTGAGGAGGTACCACTTTCTGTGTGACTTTCCTCCCTCCGTTTTCCATCTTTCCATCAAACCAGGCTGACCTTCCCTCTGAGCCAGAGACCAAGGATGAACGAGCAGAGCCCAGAGCACCAGTTCTGGGGACAGAGTGGGAGCTCCCAGTGTGAGAGTGGCCACGGATTCCATGGTCCTCGAGGAGGTGGTGAGACACAGCATGTCCACAGGGCCAGGTTCATTCCCACATCCCAGGCACTGGGCTGGCACGTGTGGCTGTGCATGGCCCTTTGTGGGAGCACAGCCCCCCTGCAAGCCAAGCCTGTCTGTGCTCCCTTTGCCTTGGCTCCAGGCATGGAACAGGCTTTTCCTGCTGTTCTTCTGTTCCAGAGATCGCAGAGAGAGTTTTCATAGCGTCCGGCCCCAAAAAAACCTGGTTTGAGCAGGGGAAGACATAACATCCTCACCCCATAAGGGTATCCTCAGGGATGGCTGAGAATTAAACTCCTTTTCACCCTGCAATGAGGCTGGACCCTTTACTCATCCTGCTGCTTCAGGGCACTGGGATGGGAGCGTGGAATGTATTCGTCACGCTTTTTGCTTGCAAAACACGACAGGATTTTGGCGGGCTGCAAGTCCAGCCCCACTCACCCCATCCTTCACAGGGTTCCGCAGTGAGGGGTTAGGGTCTTGCCCCATGCCCTCCCGCCCCCTCCTCCCACTCTGGTCCTGACCAGCCAGCCAGGTTTGCAACCTCTCACTTGGATGCAGAACTGGGTGCAATTTCGGGCCTCTCCCCCCTTGTAGGGTGGCTTAAGCTATGATTAAAGGCTAAATTACAACCGGGCAGCCATCCCCAGCTGAGAACTGCCAGATTTGGGGAGGCAGCTGTTAAAGGCAGCAGGGTCCAATGACTGAGCATAATATCTGCATCAATGAAATGGGAATTTGATCATGGGGGCCAAATGGGATTGGGAAGTTTCTTGTTGCCACCCGCAGTGATGTCCTGCACCACCCCCAGTGCAAAGCCATCCTTTGGGGCAGGGTTATTTGTGAGGATGAAGCTGTTGCTAAAATAAGAGGTATTTTGCTGGTTTGGCTCTTCAAGAAGGGTGAATGATGTCCTCATGAAACATCATTGCTGCACCCCACCACCATTTTCCTCCCAGCTGCTCGATCTGTGCAAGTAGAGCTGTTACCACCAAAAACATCCAAGTGCTGTGGTTTTTACATCATTCTCAGCTAAGCTGTTTCCCTCATCCCTGTTAATTGGGACGGGGCAGTATCAGCCCCCACCCTGGAGGAGGCACAGGTCCCTCCTCCCCTGCAGGGTTTTGGTGGGATGGAAGGGGGTGGCACGGGGCCGGCTGTGCCGGAGGGAGCAGAGGAAAAGGCTGCCTGGGTGCCAGCAAAGCAGCTCGCAGCCCAGGCCAAGCTTCCCACTCTTCCTGCACGTTCTGCAACATCCCAAGCTGAATCATTTCACAGAATTTACTTTTACCCTGTTAAATGCCACTAAACCTTCAAATTAATCCTCCCATTACAGGACTTCCTTTGATGTCAAAGGGGGAATTTTTTTTTTTATGGCAAAGGGGGATTTTTCCCCCGTGGTGTAATTATTCCTATTTTTCTTCCCCCTCTTTTTAGGCACAAGAGATTCCTGCCAGATGCATGACTTGTGGAGGCAGCTCCCACACAAGGTATTTATATATTTATATGTATATGATGAGAATGTGGTATTGAGAGACCTGAAGTTTCAGGCAGAAGATAAGGGGAATTTCCCATTTCCTACTTGTTACAGTGGAAGTTGCCTGGGAAGAGTCTGTAGCAGGACTAGGACCAAAAGCTGTGAGATACAGCACTGGAAAGTAGCTCTTTAAGATACACATGTCCAGGGAAAACATCTGCCATTTAACACTATCACAGAGCAAGTTTTGATGCCTGGGAATGATCCCTGGAACTGCTTAAATTACAGGGATGGGTAAAGCGGATCCACTCCACTCTTGTATGCATTTCCTACTGAGCATCTTGGGTGCTATTGGGATTTGCTGGGCTGAACATCCCAGCACAGAGCCAGAATCACTGGATAATGCTCAAGGAGCAGGCAGCTGTGGGTAGCACTAAGGAAGATTTCTGTAACAGCCAGTAATGGTGGAACAGGCAGGTTTACTCAGTTTCAATCAGTTTCTGTGATTTATTAGGAAAAAGGGGATACAACTGCAGTGCTCTTTACCGAAAATGTTATGAAATAGTCCATATAATTCGACTCTTTACTGAAAATGTTAAGAGATAGTCCATGTAATTCAACAGGGAAGTGCATTCTTGCTAATAAATCATTGCATGGAGACTCCCAGCATAACACAGGGCTTTCCTGGGAGTGGAGAATGAGCCCTGGGAGGCATTGTCCAGCTGTGCCCAGTAGCTCAGGTCTGTGTGACTACCTGCCCAGTGATCCCCCCCTGCCCTGGCGTGCAACCTGATCTGCCTGTGCCTCCCACTGCTGTGCCACAGCTTCAATCCGGCCCCGGAGCACCTGTGCCCAGTGCTGTCCCCGCTCCAGGGGAGTGGATCTGGTCTCCATTGCTGTCAGGGCAGTGATTTCAGGGGGGATCTGGGGAACCAGGTTGGCTCGGAGCACGGCATCCTGAAATTTGGCTGCAGAGGCTGGAGCCAAGCAACACCGGGGGATGCTGGAAAGGAAAGAAAAGCAAGAAAACTTAGGGTGTAAGCAAGGCCTGAGCTGGAGAGGCTGCAGGAATGAGGGCTCTCCCTACCTGTGTGGCTGTGAGTAGTGGTAATGAGCAGCCACAGCAGAGTGGGGGCACAGCAGGTACTGGTTCTCCTCCCAGCAGCGTCGCATGGCTCCCACAATGTCCTCGTCAGAGGCCGAGCACGATCCCAGGGTCTCGGAGAGCTGTGGGAAACAGGGAGCTTTGCAGGGCATCACCACAAAACGCGTTCCCAGCGGGGTTTGTGCCACAGGCACGCAGCAAAGCAGGTGGAAATAGGGAGGCTGGAGGATAGGTTTCCCCGGAGACCGAAGGAAAATGGGCTGCTGCTGCAGCAGGGGGATGAAGCACTGCTGGAAAAAACCACAGGGATGGAGTGTGGTAAGGGGTTTCCATTCACAGGTGCTACGAGTGTGGGTGGACAGGAGCCAGGACTCAGCTCCTCAGCTTTGTGCTATTTCCATGCTCTGAGGGAGTTTCTGAGGACTTGTAAAATCCACCTCATGTAATAGCTATTCTTGCTTTTAGTAACACAATTTTTTAGTATTTATCTTTCTGCAGCACCAGCAGGAGTGGGCACTCGGCAAAGGCTGCTCTGTGAGGGACAGCACATGGGAAATTGGATAGGAAAAGGTAGGACTTTGCATTTGGCCCTCTCACAGTTCAAATCTTTGGTTTTCTCTTGTATCTCTCTGCTTTGTGTTTGTGCTCCCCTTTGCTGTAACAGCGAGGCTGAATTGCACCAGACTCAGCAGACCCACTCCTGAACACCCCGTTTGTGCCAGCATCCCCTGCATGATGCTTCAGTGCATGGCCAAGGATGGGGTAATTTCATATGCTACCGAAATTACTGCAGGCAATTTTTAAGTTAGTTTTGTGAAGAAAAAAGAGCCTGCTTTAAAAAGAAAAAATTATAAAGAGGTTTTTAAGGTGTCCATGTACACACATTGATATAAAACTTCTGTTCTGGTCTCACACTTAAATTTTGGGTTGGATACTCTTCGCTATGATTTTTTTGTTCTGAAAATGAGTTGAAAACACCCAGTAGCAGTAATTGTCCTTACACATATACATGTATAGTGTTGTGTGTGTGAGGAACTGACCTTTCTGTGCAAATCCTCTGGCAGCTTCAGCCTTTTTGAGACGTTGAATTGCTCCATCAGTGTTTTTATTAGGCGGCTGTCAGAGCCCAAGAGCAGCCAGAGGATCCTCTCCACATTGTAAGGCTCCTGGGACAACAAGGCAATAGGTGAGGAAATCCAAGCACCCGTCCCAGGGGGAGAGCATCCCTGTGGATTCTCTGACGTCTCATTAGGGCTGAGCTCCTACCACGGTGTTTTTCTCGGTGGAAGCCGGGGTGGGCTTTTTGTCTTCCTATGCTCACCTACATCCCAAGACAAGTCTTTGGGAACACAATGTCTTTTGAACCTCTGACCTGTCAGAGCAGTCTAACAGTGACCATCAGATTAAAACAGAAAATGAAGGGATGACTGATGAATCAACAGCGTGACCACATCTGTACCATCGCTGTGAGGAGCCCAGGCTAATAACACACTGCGTATTGGAGAACCAGAAATATCCAGCTGTTTGCTCAGTGTTGCAGATGCTGCTGTGACTCATCCAGCTCCTGCGTGACTTAATCAGACACCCAGCTCGCTGCAGGGCTGGCTGATAATCTTCATGAACTTACAGGGCACATATAGGGCCCGACTGGCCTGTATGGCTGTGTAGCAATCAGCATTGCAACACTGCAGCAGAACTCTGTGCAAGACCATACCGGACTGTCCCAAAACAATTCTTCTTTGCCCCATCCCATTCCTGCACATTTAAAAGCACCGAGAAATATTCATCCAGGTGGTTTGGCCAAGATACCTTGTAGGGATGGACAGGACAAGGGGCACCAATTTACAGAGTCCTCATCTCACCTCCTGGGTTCAAACACTAGGTTTCGATGAACTCTTCATAACTTTTAGCAGCTGACAGCACCTGTGACCTTTTGTCACTCCATCCTGTCCTACCTTGTCAAGTCATCAGGACTTACTCAGCCTTTTGTGTCCTTATCTGGGTGTCTTATGGCCCCAGTTCTGTTCTTCATCTTCCCACCATCGTCTCCCAGAGCCTCCAGCCTCTAATCTTCAGTCTAGTCTGGGTGTAGCCTGCCCTTTGCTCTAGGCTGTCCCCTGGTTTAGGCTGTCCTGAGAAGATACAGATCAGTGTGCCTGGACTTCCATGACCTGCTCCTGGAGGGGCCTCCAACACTGTGCTCCTGACACCCCTTCTCCTGTCCTTCTTTCTGCTCCTCCCACATCCTTCCCACATTTCCCCTTCATCCTTCATTCCCACCAGCCTTATGGTTTCCATTACAGATCACGATGTTGACACCAGTAAGAGGAACTGGGCCAGGACACTGGTGCAAGTATTGGCCTTACCATCTGAGTAAGGCTTTTGCTTCTGTCCCATGCCATCAGAGCTCTCCAGGAGAACTCTGGGGTCCAGTTTGGAGGACAGGTCGTGGTGGGCACATGGGCATGAGTTGTGTGATGCTTCCTGACCTTAGGGACAGAGAACAGCCCCTGCTTTTCTTTAGGTGCTGCAAAGACACAGCATCAGCTGTGATTGTCCTGGGATTGCCCCTCACAAAGCTCATCCACACCAGACTTTCTGCTTCATCTTCAACTCTTCAGGCAGCATCTAGCAGGAAAGTTTTCTCTGCTTTACCTTAGTCTGCAGAAGCAGCAACCTAAAGAGGCTGTGCACTCTCCATCCTTGAAGGTTTCCAACACCCCAATGGACAAAGCCCTGAGCAATCCTGTCTGACCTCAAGGCTTACCCTGCTTTAAACAGGTCCCAGCCAGAGACCTCCTGAACTCCCCTCCAGAACAAATGGTCTCTTTAGCTATGGAAATATTGGCACGGATGCTTCAGAAGTGAGCTGAACAAGGATGTCCCATGCAGCCATGGAGAGGGATGTGAAGAGGGATGCACTCATCCAGCTCCTCAGGAATCTCAGGGAATCTCCTCACCTGACTGTCTGCCTGCATGATCCCGAAGTCTGGCACTTGCTGACCAGTGTTGCTGAAGGGAGATGGGAGAGAGGAGCCCGGTTATCCCTGGAGCTCTGAGGAACCCCACAAGTTCCTGGCTTGGGAGGAAAGCCAAGCTGCAGAGCACAGCAAGGTGACAGGGGCATAGGGATTTAGTGACTGCAAAGCACAGCAGCCCCTCCAGACTCCCAGGTCCTCCCAGAGTGTTTGAACAGCTTTTGGAAAATCCAGGTAGCTTAAGGCCACAGAGATACAACACCAAGGGTTTCCCACTTTGATCACTTGTTTGGAAGCAGATCCAATCCCCGGGGATCACAGGGTGGGAGTGAAACAGGAGGTATTTTCTTCCAGGTGTTTGGTTTCTGTACCTCCATGACTTTTCTTTCTGAGGCCTTCCTCTGCCTGCTGAGACTTGTTTTGCCCTGAGCAAGCTGCAGACAGCCATGAACGAGGCATTTCTTCTGGACTTCCCTACCTCCTTCCTGGTCTCTCCTCTCGCTCTTGGTGGAGCCTTTCAGAAGCATCAACAAAACCCTTGAGACATGATGGCATTTTTGGCTCTCTAGCTGTCACATGTTGTGAAAGTGTCCCTCTCTGAAAGCTTGCACAGAATGAATGCCCAGAAACCCAGCGCTCAACAATGAAGATCAGAAAATCAAGCTCTGAAAAGTGAGGGAGAAGGTGTTTGATCTATCTCAGCTCAGCAGTCTGCAGCATAAATGGTCAATATGAGTCACACCTCCTAATGCATTGAGTGGCATAATTTTACAGGTAGAACAGAGTACAAGATAAAAAAAATGCAATATTTGCTATTTTTGCATTTTGGCCAGTTCACTCCATACCTGGATATCCATGGCCGATGCTAAGGTAGCCTTCACGCTCTCTGCCAGTGAGAAATCTCCATGTTGAACAGTCCTATGAATGATGTCATTGCTGTTCACCACAGTAACAAGTCGAATTGGGAGACCCATCTTCTGGGCAATACAGCCAGCTAGGGGAAAGGAGTGAAAAAACACATATGTGCTTGATGAAGAAACATTCGAAGGAGATTTAGCAAAGATGTCATTGTACAAATTGATTGAGCCTCTAGTTCAGAAGCAGACAAAAGTTATATTCCCTAGTGGACTCCAAGATATCTGACTTCAGTGGTTTGGTAGAGCACAGATTACAAAATCCAGGGATGGAATGCTCCACCTGCCATTGAACACAGACCCTTGCTCATCCCCACTTTTGTGGATGGATTGGCAGGGGACCAACAGCTCAGGCTGCTGCCAGGCAAGCAGCAGAGATGAAGATTTTGGGCTTTTGCCTCTCTAATGTGCAGCCTGGAAGAGTGGTGAATATATCAAATCCTTTATTGCTTTCATCAGACAGTTCTACACGTATTTTGGGACTGCAGCAATCAAGACTCTCATTTCGAAGGCCAGATTATGCAATTAAGAGTGGTTCTCCTGACCATGCACTACCACGCAAACCAGAGTAGGACCAGGCAGGATTCCACACCTCTGTTAATGTCTCACTTAGGAAATCAGAGCCACAGTATTTTCCCTCTTTTCTGCATCAAACATATTCTGTCCTCTCCTAATGTGCCCATCCTCAAGATAGTTACAGTCATCATCAAAGAGTGTTTTGGGTTTTTCTACACCTTGCAAATCATCCATGACACCTAAATTGAGTAATAACCAGACATGAGTAATAAAATATAAGTGGTTCTGAAGAAATCCTACCAGAGAGTGGGTGTTTTAATAAATAGCAATACCCAGTATCTGCAAAGTGCTTTTGGTCCACAGATCACAGCATTCTCTCTCTCTTATCTAACCCATCTTTTTTTCCCTTTACCCGTGATATTTCCTCCTCCTCCCGTTGGCACAACAATTTCCACCACTGGCAGTGGGGTGGTATCCAGGGACGGGGTGCACTGAAAGTAAGCATAGAAGTAGTGAGGAATCTGCACCATAATCCTGGACCAATTGATGGAATTCAAGCTCATCAGGTTGTATTTTCCAGCAAAATCAACATCAGCAAACAGTTCCTTGATCGGCTCATCAATTTCATCGCTGTTCCCATGAGCTGCCAAAAGGAGAAAGGAAAGATTAGATCTGCCAGCAGCGGTGCATCAGGCACGAGGTATTTCTGCTCAGAAATAGGCTTGGTCTCAAGCCCCGGGGTTTGCTGTGGCCAGGAGTGTCCCGAGCTGCCCGTCTGCCCTGGGGACTGTACAAACCAGGGGCTGAGTGGCACCCTGTGGGTGCTGGGTGGTTTCTGCAGACATGGCACTCTGGGCTCTTGCTTCCACCAAATATATCCTTGCCAGGAAGGCAAACGCTGCATCCCCTTGTGAGATGCCAAGGTGAGAGTTGGCTGAGCAGAGGAGTCCATGGGAACTCAAGCAGCTCAAGCACCCAGTGGTGATGCCAATCCATGGGTGCCAGGGGGTGGATCACCCATGAAGGTGAGAGGACAGAGGGAAGGGGTGACTAAACCCTTTTTAGTGAGAAAAAATGGTGCTGAATTTAGTGCAGCCAAACACCAACCACCTGCATGGAGGCAGCTCGGATCTGTGGCCAGGAGAAAAGGAAGCCTTAAACTGCTTGGTTGTCAAACAGGGGATGTTGTCTCCTGTTCACCAGATGTCTGGGCATGCTGATGGCAGTGACACAGCTGGCTGCAGCTGCTAAAGCTGCAAATGCCACCGAGCAGCTCCCTCAGACTTTGAGGGTTAAGGTTTTGACATGGCAGGGCCATAAAGTGGACAGTCCAAAGAGCAGTGCCAACCAGCAAAGACGTGGACGTTGTCTTCAATGACGGTGGTCATCTGAAGTTCCTGTATCTGGGTGCAGAACCCCTTGGGCAGCAGAACAAAGATGTCCACGTTCTTCTGCCCTCTGACGCTCTCGATGGCCGAGCTCCCCGTGTCCCCTGAAGTCCCTGTTTCAAAGTGAGGAAGCACCAAGAAAAGCAAAAAGTTGCTGTGTCAATCAAACCTGCATCTCTGCACTTTAAGAAAAAGATGCAGAGATGCTCCGTGAGAAGTTTTTGGCCAAAACAGCCACCTTGGCATTGCCTGCAGATCATGAGGCAATACCACCCCAGGGCATCTTTGGGCAGGACTGTGGGATGATGGCTCTCAAGGTAAAGGCCTGCCCAGAAATCTTACCCCCAAGGAGACATACTCACCAACCAGAATATTGACATGCTTCTCCTTTTTCTCCAAGAAGTACTGTAAAAACTGCCCTGTGCAGGACAAGGACAGGTCCTTAAAGGCATAAGTAACACCATGCCAGAGCTCCAAAACGTTCAGCCCATCTTTCAGCCTGGACAGATGCACGACATCCTTGTGTCTGAATCTGCTGAAGGCCCTGTCGATCAGCTCTAAAGGGAAAATGGTTAAATGGCCTGTTAGATTGGGTAGAGGAGTGTTTTTCTCACCCATGGCTTCCTGCATCTGTGCTCTTCATGCCCCTGGGTACAACCAAAGGCTCTCAGTTGCTGGTGCAGTGACAGATATCCAACAAGTTATTTGTGGTTATTAGGAATGAACCAGCCCAGCCTCATGGTGTTTGATAACTCTGTGCTAAGTAATACCAGGGGACATGCCACACAGTCAGAAAACTGAATTAAAACATAAACTACAGGAAACCCGAATCGTATCTCAATGTGCCATTGAGACAGAGGTTGCAGCTGCCCTCTGGTGGAAGCGATAGCTCTTAAGTGTTAAAAACATTAAAAAAACGGATCTCAAGGCAAGCGTGAAGCAGCAGAAAGCCCTGGAGAGAGCCCCAGCAGCGAGCAGGGCCACATCAGCTTGTTGTAGTCACCGGAACCCCTATTTTTACACAGGGGACACCTTTTCCACTAGTACCAGCAAGGTGACAGAGGAGAACAGGCTACAGAAAGGAGAAGGCAATGGTGCAGCAGGCTCCATTCTCTGGGGGCTGCAAAGAGGATGGGGGGAAGGCAGGCAGATGCATCCGAACCCCCAAATCCTTGTGGACATCCCTGCAAGCAGCTCCCCACTCAGCTCACCGTTGAGTGCGTTCCGCGGGAGCAGCTCGGCCGGGATGAAGAGGGAGCACAGCTCCTTGACCAGCCCAGGGTAGGAGAGGCTGCTCCACCTTCGCAGGGTGTCCGTGTCCACCGAGGGGACGCGCTGGGGCATGAAGAGGCCCCCATCGGGCGCGTAGCCAGACAAAAGGGCTCCCTCGAAGTCCACGGCCCTCACACCTCCCCGTGTGCTGACGTACTCCATGGCTGCTGGGGAGGCACCACAGTCACTGCCAGGAGCCCAGAGCAGCCCCACACCAGGAACAGGCCCTCATCTCCAAAACTTCCCCCGTGGACAGACAGAACTCCCCAGCGAACAAGCCACCTCCTCCCCCAGGAAGCTGGAGCAGCCGGGCTCAGTGGAGGGCACACGGCATTTTGCAGGAGGTGGAAAGGCTGCCTGGGATTTGTGCCAAGTTTTGAGCCCCCTTGTCCGGCTTTCCCTCCACCCAGCCCAGGGAGACATTTCCCCCCTGAGGAAAAGCCCTGGCGGCACAGAAGTCGCTGCGCAAGCACGTCATGTCCCTTTGTGGGCTGTTTGCAAAACCTGGAGCTTTAAATTTAAGAACAGGAAAAAAAAAAGTAAATAAAAGGAAGTCACTATGCTTCTAGAGCAAGCTGGTTTTGTTCAAAGGGATTAAACTAAGGACAGGATTTGACGCAGCGTAGGAGGGGCTGAGCTAAATGCTCCGGATTCGCGCAAATCGCACCGCGCGGCCGCCGGCGCTGCTGGCAGAGGCCTTTCCTCCCCCTGAGCCCCTGAACCCCCTCGGCCGTGCCCACCTCAGGCCCTTGGGCCAACGCTGCAGCCCCTCAGCGGCTCAACACGGCGGGGAAGTGGCCAAACAAGCTGCGGCCACTGCTTCCAGCCCGGCCACCCTTTGCACTTGTGCTCACGGAAAACTCGTCCCCGCTGCCACCCGCCGATGTTCCCGGTGCCAGCCGGCACAGACAGCCTGCACCCAGCCTGGGAATGGGAATATGCGGGAGAGACGGAGCCCAGCTGCTCCTGCTGGTGCCAGGCATCGGGACAAGGGGCAGCAGGTGCGAGCTGCAGCTAGGGGGAAATCTAGTTAAATATTAGGAGAGAGCTTTTAACCTGAGCGTGATCAAGCACAGGGCATGGAGACCTTGTGGTCTCTTGTATAACCCTGGAAACATTCAAACTTCAGCTGGGAAAACGCAGAGCCACCTGATTAAACCATGAGTTTGGATTTAAATTTGAGATTGAACCTGCTTAAAGGGGGGTTTGAGTCAGAAAACCCCAGAAGTCCCTTGCAAGTAAAATCAGTCTGGAACTCAGCCGTGCAAAGCAAAGTGTTCAGCCTCCCAACAGCCCAGTCACACCAACAGGGAAACTGAGGCACGGGAGAGAGAGGAGACATGGGAGGGGTTGTGCAAAAAAATCCAGTTCTTTGCAGGGAAGGGCTGTGCATCCCTTTGCTGCTTTTTATTTGAATATAATCAGCGTTTTCTGAAGGGCAAGGTCAGCACAAGACCGGCAGCTGCACAAACCCAGGACACAGCCCAGTGCTGGAGCACGCACAAGGACTTCAGCCCAGGCAGGCAGGAGCAGAGGTACAAAGGATGGCTGATAACAACCTGCTGTGAGCCACGGAGCCCACGTCTGCAGCAAGGGACATATCACTGCCGAAGCACTGGAGTCTGACCCTAAATGCATTGCCTCTCTCTCTTTTTTCTTATGGTTCTAACTAGAGCAATGACAAAAGTCTCTGGTAGAGAGTGGCCCAGTCACTGCCCTGGGCACTGGTGTGGAAAACAACTTTTCTACACCCAGCATCCCAAAGGACTCTTTCTGCAGGCTCTTCAGGTAGAGGCAGTAGGTAAATTTCAGGCTCTGGACAGAGTTACCTGTGGTGGTGTTGCCCAAGGTTGAACAGGGCAGCTGTAGCAGAGCAAGAAGCAAACAGAAGCTTTTCCATAATATATCTGAGCTCCAACAGTGGGCCAGAGCAGAGCACACCTCTAAGAAACCAGCTAGGAAGGGAGCTACTTATCCGTAATTATAGAAGTTATATCACCAACCAGCCTGCATCTCCCCACCATCTCTGTGCTCAGTATTCCTCACGACATTGCGAAGATGAAGCCTGAGCCACCCAAACCTGCTGTGGCCCCACGGTCCTCCCAGTTCCTGTAGTCAGCAGATCCTCATGGCACACTGGTGGGCAGTGGGGTGCTCACCCTGTAATGGAGGTCTGTCCCCATTCCAGATGTGGATCCAGGTCCTTTCAGAAGGTGCTAGATAAAACAGAAAGGCTGGACCTTGTTCTTCAGGGATTGGTCAGGTTTAAATCGATGGTGAAACCTCCCCATGGCCATCCCTGGAGTCACTAAGCTCCCAGGTTTACTTGGATGCTGAGATGAGTGGCTGTTATCTCCAAAACAGTGTCTTAACTCGTCAACATGCTCCAGTGGTAGCTGACACAAAAAACTGCAGTAGTATCTCTGGACAAAACAGTGAAATATTAGAAATAAAGGAAATAGCAAAAGCTGCAGGATATGTGATTTGCCTTCTCTATTCTAACCTCTCCCCTTTCCCACGATGGTGTGTGCCAAGGTGAATTCAGGATTTTCTTTCCTTGCCCATGCAGAGGCAGAGCACACTTTGAGCTCAGCTCAAATTCAAGCTAGAACAAGGACAGCAACAAATCCATAGGGAAAACTGCACAAGCAGTTTTTATTTGATATTTGAATTTGAATTATTTTTTATATTTGAATTTGAATGATTTTTGATAATTTTTATTACCAATGCAATAATTTAATGTCACCAGTGAACGTCTTTTGAACATTGAAGTGTGCAAGGGTCACCCAGCACACTTCAGTGAGACCTCACCTGTTCTCACCACCAAGGGACTTTATGCCTCTGGACATTCACTTACCATATGTCTAATTCTTTTAATGTGTGTTTTAGCTGTGTGAAATGACTTCATTAATGCATCCAATTTTTTTTTTTTTTTTCCCAAGTGAAGAGCTTACAATGAGATTGATGATTCCTTCAGCATTACGTCCCTCTGGCATGCAGGAACCCTGCAAAAAAAATGGATTACACCAGGACACCTGCTGCTCTGCATATGCAAAGAGGTTGTTGCCACAGGTCTATCCATGCCCTGGGTCTACCGGCATGCTATCATGTTAGTGATAACCCTCACTAACAAGGTCAGTGGTTAATGCTGGGGGGCAGGGACTGCTGATGTGGCAGTCACAGGTGAGCCTGGGACACAAACCAGGATGACAGTGCCATTTACTTGGAGAGCTTTTCCCATGCTCAGCCCTGCAATTTCCATGCACTCAAGTTGAGTGGCATTCCGTTTTGGATGGAGCTCTGAGCAACCTGGTCTAGTGGAAGGTGTCCCTGCCCATGGCAGGAGGGTTGGAACCAGATGATCTTTAAGGTCTCTTCCAACCCAAACCATTCTGTGATTCCATTATTCACTCCATGATTCTTTAATATTATTCTGAATTTTTAAGAAAAGGAGGGGAGGAGTGTGTCCATGCTGCCTGTCAGGACTCATCCACTGCAGCAACAGATCAAGAGCTGGAAAATGTAATAGCCTCTAATTAACCTGGCCTTACTCAGTGCCTCCATATTCCTGCTGGGATTTGCACTTCCACTTTGGACCTTGCCCATTCCTGAGAAGTTCATGGTCTTTGGACTCATATGTCAGGAATCACCTGTATTTGCAAGCCCAGCTAAGGTTGCTATCAGACTTTTCCAACTTTTTCTCTTTTCCTTTTCCTTTTCCTTTTCCTTTTCCTTTTTCTTTTCCGGCACAAATCCCCCTAAAATTTCATGTCTCAGCCCCGAGCATTGCAGCACTCCAAGACAAGCACAGCAAAACTCTCAACTTCATGTTTGCTGAGCAGCTTTTCCATCCTCCCCAGCAAAGTGGGCTCCTCTACATGTCCCAAGCACAAGCAGCACATTGGGTTGGGGTCCCTGGCCCATTTCCCTGATGCCTAAAGAGGTCAGCCTAGAAACAGACACCAGACAGGAGTAAGGGAATAAAGGTGGATATTTATTTGAAAGGCCTTCAGAGGCACACCCTGGGCAGGCCAAAGGCTGCACCCAAGATGGACCCCGAGTCACGAGTTCTTCACACTTTTATAGCTTTGGTCCATTTGCATATCAACCCAATTTCACCAATTAAACTTTAGCTAATGATGGAATTTCCCCTCAGCTTGCCCCCCTTCTCAAGATGCTGGGTTACACATTTTGGGCCTAGGCCGGGCTGGGTGTCCTTGGAGAGCAGCCTGGAGAGGCTTTGTTCTGTCTGTCTCAGCATGAGAGAGCAGCAGCTCACAGGCTACAGGACACTGCAGAGTTACACACTGGGAATACAGAATTTGAAAAATATAAAAGTTAAAGCGTAAGGCATCATCCCAGGAGCGCTGGGGAGCAGTGGCTCTGCCGGAGCCAGCGGTGCATCCCAGGTCACTAGATGGCGGCAGTGCCCTGTGTCCCGGCATCCAGGCGGAGATGCTCGTCCCTTTCCCTGAGCCCATCCAGCCTTTCCCACCCTCCCAATGGTCCCTCCACCCTTCAGGCTACACAGATGCCCAGCTATCCCAACAAAAGCCGGGAAACACCTCTCCAAAGTTTTGGAGCTGAGGAAAAAGAAGCACGGGCGGTGTCCTGCGGCGGGAGGGTTGGATACAAAGCTGATGCAAGAGCTCATCGGGGTGGGAAGGAGGTTCTTCACTTTCACCCATCTTCTCCCCAGAGAATCCCATCCTGGGATTTTGTCACTGTCTTTTCAGCAGGATCTCTCCTATCCCCAGTGACACACTCAGAAAGGGGCACCCAGAAAGGACCCCGACTCTCATCCATGTCCAAAAAGCACCAAATTTAATAAAAAAGCATCACATAATCCTGAGCAGCACAAAAATGTCCCCATCTCTCCCAGTCCTGTCTCTGCTCACAAGCTGTCTGGGGTCTGAAAACCACACACAAACAAAAGCTTTCTGACCTATAAGCAGCCCAGGCAAGAGCAGGCAGGTCCAGAAAGGGAGTGACCAGGATCTTTGGGATTTTGCAATGCCATTTACTACCCTGCACAGAGTACATCCCAGTGGGAAGTGCATTATGTTGGCTGAGAAAAATTGTAGGAGCTTATCACTGGGGGTTGTTGAAGTTGTGTGTCCCCTGTCCTCTCATGTACAGAAGTGTGAACATTCACAGAGAAAACAGGGAGATTCCAGGTAAAAACTGCAAGGTTCTGTCCAGAAATCAAAGTATTTCAGTTCTGCCTTTCTCAGAGGCAGATCCACACCTTAGTCAGGCTCAAAATCTACAGCAGGAAGAAGGCTAAGGAAGTTTGCATAATGCCTGCAGCTGCACAGAATATGCACCCAGAATTATTTATTTGAGCCTCGTGTCAAGGAGATGTAAGACAGAAATGTATGACTGTAAATAAATTAAAGTGTACAAATCTGCATCTTTGTTAGAGCAAAGGTGGCTCTTTCCCCCTCTTTCTAAATCTGATCTAAATTGTCAGTATCTCAGCTGACATGAGGCAGAACTCCATGTGGGTCACCTCCTCTCATCTGCAAATGTGCACATACAGACTTTACCACCTCTGGTGATTTTGCTGGCCAAGGAGCTGCCAGCACGTCAGCCCTTTCCCCACATCTGGGTGCAACTCTTTCCTCAGAACAAGGTGTTTCACAACCAAGTCAAGGACATCTGTGTTGTGGTTTGGGTCTTGTAGGCCGAAGTGCAGGACCCACTCATAAAGGCAGGGCAGAAAGGCAGCACAAGGACTGTGCAGTGCTGGCTTCCCTGGTGGGATATCAGAGAAGCTGTTACCTGGAGAAGGTTGTGCAATCTGGTTCTGCTGTGCCGAAGTTTACATTATACCCTTGAGCCAAATTTTATCTCAAAATGTGCAATCCCGTAGCTCTATGACCGCCCACTAGGGACTGGACAAGGAAGATGCTTTATCAGCTTCTCCAGGTGACTTTGGGAAAGTCAGGCTCCATAATGTGCAAAATGGGGATGCTTGTGCTCAGGGAGGCACTTTGACCATAGCAAACACAACAGAACCAAGCGGGACATGGACAGTGGCACTCCTGGGCTTTGTCCACAGCTCTGGTCTTGCTGGCACCATGGCTGTTCCCCACGGAGCAGCTCCCTGGCTCTGAGCCTGGTGAAAACTCAGTTGCTGTCAGACTCCATGCAATTCTCTGCCCTCCTCACAGCTGTTTCCTGCCTCAGCGCTGACCCCTGGCTGGTGCATCACTCTTGGCTCATTGCTTTCCCCAGCCAAGGAGCACCATCTGCTAGGGAAGGTCTTGGGGGTTATTGCTAGGACTTTCCTTCATTTTATATATAAATTGTGGTTACGTATTTGCCTCAGGGAGAGACAGGAACAGGCTCTTCCCCATGCCTGTATGGCCCCAAGATGCTCTCCTTGACTAATCAGCTGCAACCCACGGTGAGCAGCACTGAGTGAGCCACTGTGCTTGATAAATCAGGGTGAAGGGGAGCACAGCTGCACAGGTGAGCACTGGCCCACAGTGACAGCCAGGTGTCCCTCCAGGACTGGAGTTCATCTGACCAGCTGTGGGCACTTGGAGGCTGCTGCCCTTTCCACCCCAACATGCCAGTCTCCTGCACTCGGCCAGATGAAGGTTTCCTTATCCCCACTGTGTCTCAGGGGCTCTTCACATGCCTGGATCAGAGGGAGACGTTTGCACTGCAGATGTGTGGTGGGGTCAGATGCACCACCTGCACTGGTTAAATGTTCACTGGCTCTGCTTTGGGGGACTCTTCCAGACCTTCCTCACTCAAGAACATTAACTGCTGATGGCTCTGTTTCTTTCCCAACATTTTCTTTCCTTGCCCTGGCACAAACTAGCTCCATAAGCAATGAGCACCATTTTCAGTCCTTCACCCTGACTCCACGAGCTGGGCTGGGGGATGGAGGGCAGCCTCATCCCGTCAAAAGCCAAGCTGCAAGGACAACACACATCCTCTGAGGGCATAAACAGCGGGGTTCCTGTGCCTGGAGAGAGGCCACAGCACTACACCACAGATGCTGGAGGCAAGAGAGTGGGAAGTGGGTGGCAGAGCCAGCAGCTTCAATTCCTACTCTAAGCCAAGATCCCAGCAGCAAAGTCCAACTCTTCTGTAAGCTCTGCTGCTTAGGTGATCATTGGTAAGCAGAGCTAAGGCTCTTGTGCTATCAGAGATAGAACTGCCTTGACCCTGAAGAAGCAATACCAACCCTTTGTTCCCTTTGGTACCTTTGCAATGAGATGGCAAGGGCTGAAGGCTGCCCTTCTCTGAATATCAGCATCGTTGGAAAGCTTTATCAAGCAGCAGCTCTTTGCACAAGCTACTGCTTTTGGCATTCTTATCGGGGCTCTGATAATGACATATCTAATCTAAACCTATATGAAATGGTGCTTGCAAGTCTGCAGCTTGGAAGTTACAGCTTGGAGGCAGGAATCTCAGCAGAATGCCAAGGCCATTTTAAAAAAAGAAAAATCTGAGAAAGGTGCTGTATTTCATCTCAGTGCTGTCTTGGCAACATAGCACAAAGAAAACTTGGTGGAAACCAAGAGGGATGGAGAGCTCACAGCAGCAGCAGCAGCATCTTCTCCCATCCCATCCAACCTTTCAAAGCAATGCAGCCATGTGGCCTGATGAAGAAACCTTTGTTCCTCAAGGTTCAAAATAATCATGCCAGAGATGTGAAAACCTGGCAGCAGACCAAATTCCCGTGTTCAAGGGCGGCAGAAATAGAGATTACCCAACAATGCTCTAGGCTGAGACAGAGGGAAGCCCACCTGGGGATCTGTGACTGACCAGCTTGTGACCAAGCTTTTAAAAAAAATGGCTGGGGGTTTTGGGGTGTCCAACTGGACCTGCACTAGAAAAATCCTGGCCTGAATCATCCAAGGTCCTGGCTTGTAGCCTTTCACATTTGGGCCAAGAAAATCCTAGTGTAGACCCAGCCCCAGCTTCCCAAAGCACTGAGATGCTGGGCTCACTGAAATGTGGGGAGTCACTGGTGGGATAGATAAAAGAAGCAAGGGAGGTGATAGAGGAGAGATGTATGAAGACATTCCCAGCCCTCCACAAGGCTGCCAGGGACCCTCCCCTGGGCTACAGGAAAGTGCCTCTCCCCATACACTTCTTTGGCTATAAAGTCATGTTTATAGTTCAGAACTCAGTTAAGAGTTTCAGTTTGAACTGGAGGAGGCAGAGAGATTTTTTTTCTGTAGGAGCCCTAAACCTCAAAACCTGGATATAATGTCCAACTCATCAAGAAGTAGTGCAGGTAGGAAGGTGGCTTCCCAGACACTGAGTGAAAGTGAGAGCTGAGCTCAGGAATCCCAGGAAATTGAGGGGAAGTCATAAAAGGATGCAACTGCTCCACAGGCAGCTACAGGGGTGACAGAGCCAAACTCTCCTTGATTATGGCAGATGTTATAACACGAGGCACTGGCCACAAATTGCACTTTGGGAGGTCTGGGTTGAGCACTTCTCCTTCAAGAGGTGAGTGCTGGAGACCCAGGATGAGTACCCAGGGAGCTAGACGAGGTGGGGTTTGAGATTTGGCCAAAGCCATGGCTGATCCACTGGTGGTATTCTTGCCTGAGAAGTTCTGCATGTCCATATTCCTGATTCAGGTGCAAAAGTCAGAAATAAGATACTTCGGTCTTGTTTTTCTGACAAGCTTCTAAGACCCTGTGCTTTGTTTTCAAAGCAACTCAAAGACAGAAGTACCTGCTGGCTTCCCACAGCACGTAGCTTCCTCAGTAATTTTTGAGAATGATCCATGCCTTTTCTCTTTATACAAACCAGATTCAGGTTTTAGGGAATGGATTTACTTTAATCAAATTATCAATTGATATGGCCTTGTGTTAATGCAAATCAGGTGCACTTTCTTGGCCCTGTAAAGTTAAAGTGATATCATATTTTAAAAGATCCCGTATTCTGTTGGGGAGATGTACAAGTATTCTGAACTTTGCTATTGAGATTAAGTTTATCTCACCTGCCATTTGCTCAGCAGACCTGGCTAGATAATAATTACCTTGGCCAAATTTCATTCAATAAGCATTTCTCCTTTTTTTTAATACGAACTGCAATTTTTTGCTAAAGAAAATAAAAGAACATTGAGCCCAACAGAAAGAGGTTTTATTTTTGTTCATTGATCAAAAATCAGTTGGTCACATTTCCAAATTTTCCAACAGTGATTCACAGTCCCCATTTATCCAATAGAAAATCAGGAACACAGATATTTTATAGATATTCATGGTAAGTAGAGGAGCAGAGGATACCTACAGAAAACAACTTCGGTTCCAAATGGGGTGAATTCTCTCAGGAGTTTCCATTTCTGTGAATGGGAAAATTTCTGCCCAGCTACCAAGAGAGTCCTGGGCAGTTATATTCCCCTTTTAAAATTTGATGAGCGACATCCAGCCCTTAGGAGCTTTGTCTCTATGGACACTGTCGGCCTGGGAGCTCTGCAGTTTTTCCAAGCCTAATCTCTCTCCCCATCATGCAAAGAGAGGGAACCTGAATTGCCTCGAGGAGCAGCCAGAGGTCCAGGGCATGAAAATGTGGGAGGCACACATGTGCTTCCAGGTGGCCCTTGGCCAGAGAACGTTGGCTGACAGGAGGCAGGGATCTACCAGCTCGGGCTGCTGCCAGGACACAGCAAAAGAGGTCAGTCACCACTGTCCCCATGAAGAGGACACTGAAAAGGGACATGTCAGCACAGCCCCATGTGACACCGAGGTATTCGCCTGAGGCAGGCATAAAAATGAAATGCAGTTCCTAAGGTGACATCATTCCTGAGGGGATAAAATGGAAAAAAGCCAAAAAGCTGTTTGGAGAAATTGCTTAGTCAACCCACCCCATCATGAGCGCTCTCTGAACCCGCCTGGCTCCTTCCACGGTGCCTAGGGATGATGTCCTTATGGATTTTCCCCCCTCCCAGCCAACTTCATGCACTGTCCATCCCACCGGCCGACGTTTTTGCTCCCCTGCCTCATCCAGCAGACACTGCCTGTACTAATTAACCAGAAACTGAGGCTCCCTACTGCAGCACAGAGAGCAGGGATGAGCCGGCAGGAGGGGGACAGGAGGCAGCAGAAGGCTCTTGGAATTGGAAGGAGATGGGTCTTTTTCATTCTTATTCATGATTTCACTTCAAAAAAAGGACAAAGATTCTAGGAGAAGGCAAAATGGAAGAATTGCAAAGAGGAGAAGGCATGTGAGTGAAAAGGTGGAAAATCCCTGAGCTGACTTTGAGAGGGAGGAGGAATTCATTGAGGCAAGAAGCTAAGCCTGGGAGTCCAGACCCAGAGGATGGATGCTTAGATGCCATGAAGCAATCTGGGACACTCAGCCAAAGGGACCAGACTGGAAGAGGAGCCCAGCTCTGAGTCCTCCTTTGGAAGGAGGAATCAGGCTCAGGTTGGAGGCTGCTGCTGGCCCTTCATCTGATGTGGCACTTGGGAAAATTGCAGCTCCAAGGGCTGGAATGCTCCTTCAATACACAAGTGACTATGGCTCCTAGGGGGAAAGGAGATGAAGGGAGTTTGGTAGATCTCTAATGGCACCAGCTCTCCATCCACACAAGACCATAGTGGTGGAGCCTGAATCAATCTGCAGTCTCCAGGTGGGCCAGTGCTAGGCCAGGAATTATCTGGAATCATTTTCTTAGGGGACAGTGATGGGTTTGGGCTACTGCTACATCTGGGTTACACCAAAGCCCACCAGAACAGGTCTGTGAGCCAGTCAGTCCCTGCCAGGGTGCAGCCACCATTCTGTCAGTGCTAAAGACCCACTGTGTACCCACCAGCGAGCAGAAACCCCCCAGTGTCATCTCCAGGGGACACACAGCCACCACGTTCTCCTCCACCAGATGCGTGCTTCCAGAGTGCAAGCTCATCAGATGATTTGGCTCGTTCCTCTGATAATGAACCTCTTTGCACAAATATTTTTTTTTTTTTATCGTTTGTTTATGGATGTCACATTGCGACCTCCATGAAGTGGATTTTATGGGGTGTTCCCTGCCCCCACATTGTAAATTGTGGTGGTTAGAAAGGAAAAGCAATTTATCACTGACCATTGCCCAGTTTTACGTTAATGTTTGAACATGCCCATAAACCAATTACATCATCTTACCTCTGGCCAACTTTTAAGGCAGAAGGATGATATAAAACCATGCTCTGCTTACCAGCAAGGCACCTTCTCTTGTGTTAGGAGCACAGAGAGCCTTTCCACCATGAGCTTCACTGGAAAGTACCAGCTCCAGTCCCAGGAAAACTTTGAGCCCTTTATGAGAGCCATTGGTAAGTGCCTGCATGTGCTATGTCCTGCTTTGTTTCACAGACCCTACTCATTTTTGTGTGCCAGCTGTCCTGATGTGCTGACGATGTAGATTGAGACGTCTCTGAGATTTCCTGTTTCCGTCTGTCACCTTGTAATTGTTGGGATTTTAAATGTATTTGTGTGGAGATGTGATCTCAAAATAGAAGAGAAATCATCTCTCTGGCTGGGGGCTGGGGGTCAAGAGATGATGGGTGAAGTTTTATGGCTTGTAGGAAGTGAGTGCTGGCAGGCTCTGCAGCCACTGGCCAGTGTGGCTGAGTGCTGCACACACGTGATAAGCCAGCAGGACCTCGGTGGCTTAGGGGCACTGCAGATCGGCTCCATCAGGCTGTGAAATCTGAGGGCAAGCAGGACGTTGGTCAGCCACTGTGTTATGATGCTGCAAAGCCTCAAATCCCACTGTTCATCAGAAAAATAGTTAGCGTTGTTTAAATGCTAAATGATGAATATGTCTGATAGATTTCCACTTGTATCTGTGACAGGGAATATGATCCTGCAGGGATTCAGGGGGCTTTGCACTATTTCTGCACAGTTATGTGCCAGAAAGGCTCTACCTGCCAGATCGCCTTCAGGCTTTGGGAGAAGATTTTATAAGCTGGTTCTGAGGAACCCTGAATCTCATAAAAAACCCGCTTTGTTCCTTTATTCTGTCTTGATATAATCCATTTTTACTTGCCTGTCAGTGAAGGAAGGAAAGCAGGATTTATCCTGAGACCCTGTCTCTTTATTCTGAGACAAAGGTGATGTTTGCTCTCCCAGTCAGCTCAGTGGACATGGGACATGCCTAGTTCCCACACAAAATTCAGGGTGACAGTATTGATCTTCCTACCCAGCAGACTCAGGGACATGTGGCTCTTGGGGAAGCATCATCATTGAAATGTTTTTCCACACTGGAATAGAAATTTTCCCAGCTGTAGGTCCCCAAATCCTGCTACATTCATTCATTCAGCAGCAGCAATCTGCCCACAGATGGCTCCGTCGTTCACTCAATGTCTCTTGTTCCCGGGCAGGGCTCCCTGAGGACCAGATCCAGAAGGGCAAGGACATCAAGAGCATCTCAGAAATTGTGCAGGATGGGAAGAAGTTCAAGGTTACTGTGACCACTGGCACCAAAGTGATGAAAAACGAGTTCACCATTGGGGAGGAGAGTGAGATAGAGATGCTGAATGGAGAGAAAGTGAAGGTGAGTGAGCAGCCCCTCCTATGCCAGGGCTGCGGGGGCTCAGGGACATTAAATTTCCTTTCCAGCCATTCCCTCTGCATATGAGCAAAGGGACTGACCATACCACAGGTATTAATTAATGTACTGCACTTCCTGCAGAAGAAGCCTTGCATTTCTGAATCTATTTTAACAGTCACTTTGGAAAACACTGGAAGCCAGTGTTTTAATATCCCATTTGGAAAAGGGGGATAGAAATGCTTTGGTAAATTTTTTTTACAGCAAGAGGTCTGAAGGTTTTGAGGTAGAAAGGGATTGTCTTTGTGTCATGTTGCAACACAAAACATACCTCCACCTTCATTTTGTTGACTCAAAGGTAGTGCAGGAAAATCAGACAATAAATCATAAACCAATAAATCTCTCCTTTTAAGTCCCAGTAGCTGTTAACGTCTCTGCTAGCTTTTCCCACTGCTTCAGGTTACTCTGGGTGAGATGATTTGGCAAGGTGAGGAGTTACCATCCCTGAGCTTGGGTCAGCTCCTGTTCTGGACATCAGTTTGCAGTGGTTCACAGAATGTCAAGGCAGCACCACTGGGAAATATTGCCTCTCACCTCTACCTCAGGAGAAGGTGGTATTGCAGGGACTTTTGAAAGCAGGAGGGATGATTACCAAAGAAATGCCCAGATTGGGGCTCTGAGAGCTGCACCAGCTGCGTCACAATTTCCAGCATCACTGAAGTCCCTTTGGCATAAACCGAGGGGGAAACAGTTATTAGAAGAGTTTTACACTCTGTGCATCAGCAGCTCAAGAGCAAATGAACACATCTTATAGCTGGGCAAGACAGATAAACAGAAATGGGCTTTGCTGGCTTATTTATTTGATTAATTTCATTGATCAGTGATAGCTGCCCTGGGGCAGCTATCTGTAGCATTTTTAGATGTGCAGCTCCCAGCGGGCAGAGACTCAGCAGATGTGCCTGTCCCTTGATGAACTTTCCACCCATGTCCGAGTTTCTGAAAGCTCCTTAAACAGTTTCCCACCTTGACTGAGACTCCCCCCAGCCCCTTGCTGTCATCCAGCTCCCAGTCACCCCACCCCAAAGGAGGCTGCTGCAGCAGTGTGCAGTAGGTGGCTGGTGCAGAGGAGATGACATGACACACCCTGGGCCCGCTCAGCTGGCTCTGCAGTCCCCTCCCACCACAGCAGGGGATGGACCAAATGCAGGGGTCGAGGTGGTCTCCAGCAATAACGTGAATGCTTCTGTCTTCCACCAGGCTGTTGTGCAGATGGAGGGTAACAACAAGCTGGTCACACAGGTGAAAGGGATGAAATCCGTCACGGAGCTCAACGGAGACACCATCACCCACGTAAGTGTAGAAGGGCAATGGCTGGAATAACACAGCTGCCTCCAGGGGCCTGGCCCTAGGAAGCTACAGAGGTGCTGGGTACATTGGGGAGGTGCTGGAGCAGAGCATGTGCTTGCACACAGGCTCTGCAGCTAGGCACTGAAGGCAGTTTCTCACTAGAATATGATCCAGAAAGTACTTTTGAAGACCTCAGTTAGGCACAGCTGATCAAAGTTTTGGGTAATGAGGGCATGTTCTCACCCACCCAGAGGAACAGGTATGTGCCAGGGCTTGGCATTCTTAGAGAAGAGAGGTGAGGCAAACTGATCCCAGCTGAGGGATGCCAGATTATCCCTACCTGCTTTGGGGTATTCATGAAAAATTCCAAAGCTTTAGGAATCCAGATTACAAGAGGTAGACTGGGGATCAGTCCTGTTGTGATTTGCAAGACCAGATCCTAAGAGTTTGGAGCTTAATACTGTGATGATCCTTGTGTGTCTCTTCAAACTTGAGATATTCAATGATTCTACAAATTCATAAAAAGCTAACACTTTCCATTTCTTTTTCAGACAATGACCCTGGGTGACCTCACCTTCAAGAGAGTCAGCAAGAGAATCTAGAAACCTTACACATGCCAGTCATTTTACTGTGTAAAATGTGTACATTTAAATAAAATTTTTATTGAAGCCTCTTCATTGTCATCAACCTCTGCACTGCTACTATAAATAGATACAAGCCTCCAAAGCTCATGGAAGCAATGGTAGAAATTGGGCAACAAACTGAGCTAAGAGTATGCTGAGATTGGGGAATGGAGTTGAGGCAGGGCGCAGGCTCAGAACTACTGAGTGACCCTTGCTGATGAGTGTTCTTCCAGCCCTTTCCTGGGGACAGGTGCCGGCATCCTGCTGGGGATGTCCCAGTGGGTCCTGCACCCATGGCTGACCTGGCTGGGCAGCACTGGCCAGGAAAAGGGTTCTGTTCCCTTTCCATGGCCAAGGTGATCAGAGTGACCAGCAGGGCCAAAGAATGGGGTGGTTTAGGTGCAGTCGAGGAAGCGCCAGTGATCCTGTTTGGAGAGCTGCCTAGTGGAAACAACCAGCATGGGCTACCAGCTGCTGTCTTCATCCTCACGCCTCTGCAGTAGCATCCAGCCCTATAGGCTCTGGCCACCCTATCCCCATCTCCTCCCCACCCCTTCCCACCAGCAGGAGGGCCACAAACTGCCTTCAGGTGTCCAGTGTGTGTTTCACCCCAACCTGCACCTGATAAATTGGGTTGAACTGGAATTAAACACTACTTCCAGAGTGAAAAACAGGTTTTCTCTCCTGGCAGGAGATGGGCTGGTTGTTCACACTGCAGACAGAGGGAGCACCAAACTCATCTCCCGTGCTCTTGCTTGGCACTTCAGGCCAAATGGAGATGTGGTTTTCTGCAGCACACAGGAGAGAAAACTCGTCCCTCTTATCAGCCTTTTCCAAGGCTGGTGCTTGGATGATGATAGGGAATTGTCACTGGGGAATGAATACATGGCTGTGTGATACACCGAGGCGGGATGATGTTCTTACAACCTCTCCAAGCTGATCAGGATGTTAGGAAAACACAACAAGAGCTTCCTCACCTCCTTCTGCAACCTCAACACATGTCACCAAAGGACCAATTTGTTCTCACGTGCACCTCTGCCAGGTCCCCTCTCTGCCCAGGAAAGGTTTTCATATTACAGATCAACATTGATCCTCACGCCAAGAACAGAACCAATAGGGATTGTCACACAGGGCAGCAGAGAGGCACCTCACGGACAAATGGAAGGGCTTAGCTAAATAGTGCCTAAAAAGCAGATGTTGGTCTTTAGTGACCGCAGATCTGGAGAAACATCAGCAAAATCACTGAGAAACATCAAAGAGGAAAAGCCCTGGTTTTGTTTTCTTTCTGCGCTGCTGAGGAGCAGGTAGGGGATTCTTGAATAAACCTTTTCCTCTCCTGGGCATCACTGAAAGTCTGCAGGAAATCGGTTAAATTTTGAGACAGATGGGCAGACAGCGAATACCTTTTTTTACTTAGAAATTCAACTTTAGCCATGAGACTTCTCCTTGGTTCTGTTGGCTGTCCACTGGCAGCTGATCTATGGACTATCCTTTTTCCTCAGTGCAAAATTGATTAAGCACCGAAGTTAAAAGGCAGATGTTTTAAGGTATCAGAGCCCCCAACTCACCCTGAAGATGAGCAAGGGTAGATTCCCCTCCCTGGAAACTGCTTGTCCAGTTAGAACAATCCACACAGCCAGTGCACCAAACCACAGCAACTGTCTTCTGGCATGGCCCCATGTCCATCACTGCAGACATTTTCTGATTTGTAACTAAGGACAATAATTTATCCCAATTAACTTATCTTGAGGTAGGGATTCCACTTGGTCTTGCTTGTAAACGGCCCCCAGTTTGATGTTGTACCTGTGCCAGCTGCAGAATCATTTTCCAGCAATTTTTTATCAGAAAAATATCATTTAACACAAAACACCATCTGTGGGTCTTGTTCAGTTTGCATTCATTGCCCACAGGTGTACATGACACTTCTTGGAACTGGCTTCCCACTGCTACCATCCCATGGACACCACTGGAAAGAAATTATGTCATCCCAAGGAAGTGGTAGAACCCCTTAGGAAAAACAATTAAAATTCAACAAAGGAATTCAGAATCAGGACTTGTGTAGAGAGAAACAAAGCTTCCAATAAAAATGTAAATAATTTTATAACAGGGTTTTTTGCTTTGATTTTTAATGCCTTAGTGATAGAAAAAGGGATGTTGTTTCTGCCAGGACCTCTTCTGCTTTAAGCCCTCAGAAGATTTTTCAGGATGCTCCCCCAGCAGGTCCGTGCTGTCAGACTCGTGCCACTGGACACAATCCTTATGGATATATCACATTGCTGTATCATATTCCCAATGTTTGGAAGTGCCACAGGTCGTGTTACCCCACAGGCATGAACTGGTGTCAAGCTCAGGGTTTATTCCTTTTTGTGGAAGAGGCTTGGTGCGTTCTCATTGCTGGGTTCAGGCATGACCTGGATCTTCTGGTTTTTGAGGGCAGCTTCCCTCATCTTGTAATACATGAACTCGTTCTGCTGGAACATGCGCAGCTCCATCTCTGTCTGGACACGCATCACCTGAGGGACACAGCAGGTTACAGACCCTGTGATGCAGGGGCCTCGAAGCAAGAGAATAAAACATTGCCAAAAACCAGGCACTGTCCCCAAGGGATGTCCTAGGTCGTGCAATGACTGCGGCACCGTGCCCTCGGTGTCCCACCAGCAGGACCAAAGCTGACTGGACACAGATATTCCGTTCCTTTCTCAAACCCATTTGCCTGTGTACTGGAGAAGGCATCAGCCTCTCCTGCATCCAGCTTTTCCACAGGCTACTGGGAAGCCTCATGCTCCCAAAAGTGATGCAGGACCTCGAGGTGTTGCTGTGCAGAGCCAGGGAATCAGTGCACTTCCCATCCACACCCTGGGCCTGACCCTTGGGGTGGCCCATCACCAGGGTGGGGGTCACCTCAGGTGGGAGGAGAGGGATGCTCAGTCCCACAGTTGCCTCCTTTACACCCCAGCATTCATCATCATCAGACTCATCCCTAGTGCTGCACTACAACAGAGCATCAGAAGGGATTTTAGGATATATTTTTGCACCTGTCTGTGCATTTATTCAACCTTTTGTTTAGGAGCACAGAGATAAGCGTGTGTCATATATCCACTATTTTCCTCCTAAAGCGTGAAGGGAAACACAGAAATGGAGGTGCTGTGTCTCATCCTTTGCTACACATATGGAAACAGTGAACTTGAGGTTGGCTTGAGGTAGTAGACATTAATTTTTCTGAAGATATAAAATTCCACTAATAAAGGTTATAGCTCTGCTATATGGGCACTAGAACATCAATAAAGGATTTCAACTGGTATCCTATAATTTTTGGGGGGTAATAAAGGAGACTGCTATAAAGGCAACAGGTCACATCAAGTGAATTAAGGAGTAAGGAAATGATAGATTCCCAGCTGCAATTGTAAATAATTTCTCACATCTGAGCAAATGTAATTCCCTGGGATCTCCAGATCTTGACTCTAAGCTAGGAAATGCAGCCATCAGTCACCTGAGGAAAAAATACACTGCTGCTTAGAAGGAATGGGGAGTGGTAAATAAAGAAGAATAGACACCAATAAAGAAAATCAGGTGGTAAACTGCGTACATCCACCGTATGTAATTTGATATACTCAAATTGCAGTGTCATCCATCCAAGAGCAGTGAAATCAGGCTGTTGGAAGAATAGGAGGCTCTGCCTTTGGCACAGCAGTTTCAAAGGAGATTCAGGGGCTCAGCTGCCATTTCTCATGTATGTTCTGGTGCAGAGAAAAAGCTATTTTTCAGCGAAGAAAATTTCCAGTAAGAAAGGACATGCATTTCCCAGCAGAATGTAACATAATCTAAATAAAACCACAGCTACTAAGAAGCAGTCAGCACTTAATACATCTCTCAGCTCTTATGGATGGTTGTTTCTACAGCTTGACTGTAATTTTTCCCAGATAGAGAGCAGAGAGAAGACAGGAGATGACACCTACCTCCAGGTCTTTAGTAATTGGGTGGGAAGGTCCATGAGTTATCAGGAGAATGGCATAGGCTTTACAGATCAAGCCATGGCCAGCTTCAATGAGGCCAGCGTGCCAGTGGGTCACTCCTGCCCGCATCACGGCCATCCCCAGCTGCGCGTTGTTGGGATGGTATATTTTCCTGGAAAAACATTGGGTAATTTTAGTTCAGGAGAAATCTGGGTTCCCAAAAGAGTCATTGACATGATATGTTTGCCAAAGAGCAGATTGTTTACTCAGGTAAAGAGCCTGTTGCAGCCAGTGCCCCCAAAATATGCCCTTCTTAGAAAGGGGCAGGGACACTTTACTCAAGGACAGAGCTGTACAGGGACACGAGTTGTGAAAGATGGGATGTGAACTGGGAAAGTTCAACACCTGGCTTGGAGAAAGCCAAGGTCTTTCATCTTATGCCAAGAGAACACCAAGCTCTGTCACCATTTTGGCACAAACAGAACCCAGATCTGACCCTGTGGCTCAGCTGGCACCAATTTAACTTGACACACTTGGAGCAGTGAAAATGCAACAATCACCAGTTTCTCGTTCAAAGTGGGAACAGAAACAGATGGTTCCAGAAACTCCAGAAATGTTCATCTCATCCTCTGCAGATGCATCCCTACATCTGGGAATTGTCAGTGCCTAAGGTGGGAAAACTGGAACCTCTCCTCTACATCCAGCTTTAAAAGCTGAAGCAGAGTTAGAAGCTGCTTGGACTCAGCTGACAACCTGCCCTCAAGGGTTTATTTGGCATTTTGAACTGGCACTTAAAGCAAGAAAGGAAACTACCATGGTCCTCACCATGGCCTGAAAAACTGAGGAACACAGAGGGGAAGGAATTTCCTCTGTGCCAGTCAGTGCCAGAGCTGGGACATGAAGTTGCTTGTCAGGCCTGTAAGCCAGGGAGGTGACTCTGTCACCCCTCTGCAAAAGAACAAAATATCACAGGCCTTTTGGGGTAGAACTGACCAAAAAGACCCGCAATGAGTGTGAGATGGTCTCAGCAGGAGAGTGAATGAGATGATGAATTGGGCTTTTCTTTCTTCTCTACAGTTTCCATTATTTTTCTTTCTTTCCTTTTTTTCCTGTTAAATACTCATCAGTCCTGTCATAAAACATCAGTAATAATAAAGTACATAATTTTTAATGTGAGATTTACCCTGGATCTATGTGAACTAAACCTGAATTTCTTTATTCTCACTGAGCTTTTACCACAGGACTACAGAATTAGCCAAGACAAAACCCATGTATTATTCAAGAGTGAGGGGATATCTTGAGTGACAACCATTTGATGTGGTTTCTCGCTTCTCTTTGACCTCTCCTTCCTGCAGGGTGTAGGGAACAGGCCATCTCCTGCAGTCACAGCCTCTCTGTCCTGCACCCAGGCTCTGTGTCTTGCTCTCAGGGCAGCCTTGAGATGCTTCTGAGGCAAAACAAAAAGACTAATGAAAGATGTTCCTAAGCCATTTGCCAGCTCCAGTTTAGTACATCAAGGTGTTTGGAAGCTCTTGTGCGTTTAAGAAGGGGTCTCTCTGTCTGGTGGTACAAAAAGGTCCCCATCTGAATTTCATCACCACTGCCCTGATGGGAGCACACTAAGAAAATTATTCCTGTAACACACAGCTGAACATTGCACGAGCACAGAGAGCTGCCAGAAGTAGGGCACAGACTCACAGGTAGCCATCCACCATCCTCTTGGCATAGTCAGCTGCTTCCTCAAACATCTGGAGGTAGGAGAGCACCTCGGAGGCAATGCTGAGGATCCTCAGCAGGTAGATGTTGGTGTCCCCCAGCACAGGCTCCTGTTTCGTTAGGCAGTCACGGCACAGCTTCACAACCTGAGCAGGGAGGAAGTGGGGAGAGGAAGGGTGAGTCCAAGCACCTCTGGGCCCAAAGTTGCCACACCAAAGCCCTGTGGTTTGCACAGTCCATACCAGTCCCAGAGGCAAAGTCAGCCTCTGTGAAGGTTGGGGAGGAGAGGATGTGCTTTGATTTGTTGAGAAACGTCAGCCTAGGAAAAAGATTGGCATTCAAAGCTTTCTCTCCCAGGGTTACACTCATAAAACTGGTGAGGAAAAAGTGATGTCTTCTGCTCAGAAGAAAGACTGAATATTGTCAGGTACCAAGTGCCTACAGGACTCTTACACCCCAGTGCCATCCACCCAGCCCCCTGAAAGCATTCAATGCAAGGAATACTCTTAACGACCCCTTGGGGCTGGAGACATGGAGCTGCACTCTTCCATGCCTGACTAGCCATGATCAGTGTCCAGATTTCTGCTCTAGGGGGCTCCAGCCTTTTCCCAAAGACAGTTAAAACCCAGAGGCTGTCACTCAACCTTGACTGCTCTCTGAGGAGAACAATTAAATATCTACTGGGTGAGCAAAAGAGGGAGAAAAAAAGAAATTACTTGAGCTCTCTCACCCATTGCCCTTGTAGTCTGGGCTCCAGGTGGGATATGGGTCTCCCACACCATACACCCATCCTCAGCACCCAACAAATGAGGAACACGAGGAGCCAGAGCTGAAGAGAAGATCAACACAACTCAATGTGCCAAGACTCTGAACTGGACTGACTTCTTCCATCCCACTCCCAAACCCACTGTCCTTCTGTTTATGAGGTTACCTTGCAGAGCTCTCTTGTTGTTACACCTGCCCTATAACTCATGATTTTCACCCAGGAGACCCTTGATTCAACACCTCACCCACGTCAGTCAGAGGTGCTTGAAGTCATCTGAATCTCCTTGTGTCATCACTACAAAAGAAGTTAGTCTGGGATGTCTCAGACACATTGGGCTTTACAGAGGGCAGAAACCAGTGTCAGCTTCTTCAGTTTGAGCTTCCAGGAAGGCAGGAAGCACATGGGATAGTCGGGCTGCTGCAATGGGGAGGCTGATTCATCCATAAATCACAAACGGAGAGGGGGACAAGGCCTGCTTTCCTGGGCAGTGTGTGTGCAGCAAGAGAGCAAAAGGAGCAGGACTCACCTCGTGGTAATTTCCCTCCATGCGGGCCTTGTTGATCTTCTCCAGCGTGTCCTTGGAGAGCTGGATCACCTCCTTCACTGTGTCTGCAGAGGGCTGCGGGCGAGATTAGGAAAACCAATGAGGAAAATGCATTGCGTCACACATGCCAAAATATATTAGTTGAAAGGATGCTTGGTCCAAATCAGCTTAGTGGGATGCTTCCCACATCACCCACTTCCTACTGCTGCCTGCAAACACCAGCGTGCCCCTCAGACCTGCCCAAGGCTGAAATGGTCCCAGTTCCAGGTCAAAAGGTGAAGGTGCTGCTGACTTTAGTGAGAGTGTTGCCCATCAGGGCAGTGGCCATGTCTCTGACATGCATGACTCCATTCCTCAACTCTCCCTGCCATTCCTCCCCTCTGGAAAAGGGGCAGAATTCACCCTGCAACTGAGAGGTCTCATGAAATACCAAAGAGGCTGTGAAAGCCACCAGCTGGTGAGTATCAGGTGCTCCTTGTGCAGCTGCTGGAGAGAAATGAGGCTCTTGAATAAGAGATGGGTGGAATAGGAAAGATCCCTGAATTTTACCCACCCTGAGAAATGCTGTCATTAGGTCCAAGTACCCTAAGACAGCTGAGCTCAGATTTCAGCTGCACCCAGAGGGGGAAATGTGTTTTCCTGCACACCTCAAACAAGTTTGTGTTTCACCATGCATTTAGAGACATGAAGCACATTTAGAAACACCTGGCAAAACACTAATGAGCTCATAATTAGCTGCCTTCTCTTTCTTCCTTTAATACTGAAATATAACATAATATCCAGCACAATCATTCATCTTCTGCTTCTCTGAGCCCTTCAAATTTGCATTTTCCAACTATTCTAGCTATCGTGACCTTCCTTTCCATAAATGGGAAATCTGAAATCAGCCCACAATCATGTGACTCCAGGAATTTTTGGGAAGAGCCTGGTCTGGAGACACACAGCAGAGCCAGCAGCCAGGAAGGACCTCTGGGTGTAGATCAAAGGCAGAGATCCAACACTGCAATGAAGGATGCAAAGATTGGGAGTCAGGACTGTAGGACCTGTTGTCTTTTTCCCACACCTGGTGAATCAGACTTTTGAGGAATCTGAAATTCATCTAGTTGGGAAATCCCCTTCAAAGTTTAGTATTGAAGGAAAACCAGTATTTTTTCAGAGCCATTTACCCCCCATCTATTTATGGACACATTTGTGTTATGATTTATTATTCTGTAGTCTTATACTGAAGCTATTGTAGCTGATCAGATTTGGGCAGCTCTCTGAGCAGCACTCAGGGTGCCCTGGGGCAGAGAGCACATCCAAAGGCAATGTTAATGTCAGTGCACATCACACTGCTGTGCTGTCTGAGTCAAGGCTCCCAGGATAGGGACCTTAAACAGCATTTCCACGGTGGCTTTGTCTAATAAAAATCCTCCCTTGCCTTTACTAGCCTTCTAAGTCTGCTGCCATTATAAACAATGGGAACTTTGCTACCCTTTGGAAGGGGTGAAGGACTGGAGCAGCTGTTTGGGATGGAAGCTGTCAGTCTCCCATGTATTCCTAGCACTTTTTCCACACAGCTGTGAGCACTGCTGCTGCTCCCAGGCAAGCGTGCCTGAATTCAGGAAATGCAGCACAGCCGACGTGCTCTGCGGGTGAGGTCAGCCTGGATACTTACTGTCTGTGGATGGGGTGTATTTTTAATAGCTGAAATCATGCACCTTTCATACTCACAGGCTTTTTCTGCACAAGTGCTTCAGACTGTGCAGGACGTTCCCCCAGAAGTGTGTGTTTTCCTGCTGTGTGCTGCACAGCACCTCTCATGCTCACAAAAAGGGGATGGTGCATCCCTAGTGGAAGGTGTCCCTGCCCATGGCAGGGCAGATGGAATGGGATGATCTGTAAGGTCCCTTCCAAGCCAAATCATTCCATGATTCACAGTCTCACTGTTTGCCCAAGGCTTGATAGCAGGTGTTGAATGAGAGTTGAGGGTTTTTTATGCTGTCTACTGGAGAATGTGTTCAAAAATATTTCTGCAGAAAGCCAGATAAAAATCCTCCTGCATCAGAGAACTGAGCTCTGGGACAGCTTTATAATATAAAGTGGAGAAGTACAGTAGCCAGGATTAGCTGTGAGATGAAGCTTGATAATTTAAAATGGGGTTATATAGCAGGGTCTTTTGCACTAGAGAACTTGACCCAGCAAGGAAAGGGTCTCCTCTCTTCCATGTCCTATCTCCCATAAGGGAGCTCCCTTGTATCAGCTTGATACTATTTCTCTAAACCTGTCTCAAGGAGAGATTTACACTCTGCAATATCCAGCCTTTCCTGACTGCCATCTCTCTGAAAGAAGAGTTACAGGACTGAGCTTGGCTTCCTGGCACCCGCTGAGCAGGAGTGTGACTGCTCAACAGTGCAGATCAATGACTTGATGGTACATTAAATTGCCCTTTGCTTTGCCTTCCCTTATATAGTTTATAAGGCTGGCAGGAGGAAAAACCCCCAAGCTAACACTTCCAGAGAGCACAAACCTGTGAGCAATTATATCCTTCGGCAGAGGAACTGAAAAGAAACTCTTAGAGCTGCCAGCACACACACTTGGAGCTGCTGACCAAGCAACACATCCCACTGCCAACAGCAAGGCACAGCCTTACACCCTTCTACTCGATGGCTTGTGAGACCTCCAAGGAAAAGAGAGATTACTTAAAAACGAGCAGTTAAACATGTTAATTCCTCCCAGTCAGTCTGCCCACAGCAGCCATGCAAAAATGCCGAATGATGGTGCAAACTCCCAGTGACAGGCCTTTGGAAAGAGGGACTGGAAGTCCAGGCTCCCCACATTCCTGGAGTCGGTGTGATGGTACAAACCACACACAGAGTTTCAGCAGCACTCCTTAGTCCTGTCACCACGGATCACCTGCAACACGTTTCTCTTGCTGCTGCTCAAAATGTCGATTCTCTTCCAGTTTCTCAGAAAAAAACACCCCACAATCCAAATGCCAGCATTTTTCTCAGCTCTAGACCTGATTTTCCAGTATTTTTATGTTCTATCTATTGATGGACTTTTAGGTTAAAGGCAACTTCTGGGGGCTTTCATAGATTAAAAACAACACTTATCTTGCATAATAAGGATTAGGCTGGCCTTGCATGGTGGGCTTGAATTGGTGTTGTGTCCAATCAAGGTTCAGTTCTGTTCTCATTTTTCACATTGGCACTAATCATGCTTTTGCCAAAATCTGACTCTGTTCCTATCGAGAGTGTCCCCATGCTGAGAAACCACAGTCCTGGAGACCCTTAGATGCCTTGGTGGAAGAGACACAGCCACCACTGGGTTTGGACACAGCAGGACAAACCATACCTTGCTATCTCCTGCTTTCACTGCCAGCATCAGGTCATCCTTGAGCTGTTTCTTGCAGTGCTCACACGTGCAGTCAAAGTAATATTGCTTCTTCAGCTGCTTCCGCCGCTCCTCGCTCAGGTTGAGGAAATCCACGTAGGAAACAGTGAGCTCATCCCCTGGAGAAATCTTGTTCAGGGCCCGCAGCTCGATCCTGAGGGCAGAGGAGGTGGGATGTGCACTTGGAGAAGCAGCAGAAGCAGAAGTGGAGCCACAGAGCTGTCGGGGACAAATCCTGTGCCCTCCCCTGCCTTGCAGAGGTGAGCCCTCACCCTAAGGCACTGCTTTGAGTCTTGAGGGAGGCAGTGCAGAGGTGAACAGCAGTCTGGTGGACTGAATACAGTGCAGGAACACAGCCACACCAGTTTTTCCTGCCCCTCTGCAAGTCCCTGGCAGGGATGTGTAAAGGTCTGAGCTATAAACAGGTTATGGCTCCATTACTTTATCCAGATGGGGGCTGAACCTAAACATCAACTTTTATTTTCTTGCAGGAGATGTTACCAGAAAAAAACCAAAAACATTGAGATCAGAAATACACACCAAAATGCTGAGTTTGGATTTTGGGTATTTTTTTAAGTCCTGCTTTGCATGCTACCCACACACCCCTGGCTATACTCCCAGATCCTGAGCTGTGCTGCCTTCGGTATCGTTTTCACTTTGAAAATTAAGACAAATTCCCTCTGGGTGCTGCATAAGAGATGCCCTCACCCTGTTCATGCATTTCCACATAAAAGCTTAGAAATAATTATCTGGAAAGAGTCTGTTTTTAAATAGCTCATTTGACCTATTACCACAATTCAATTGCCAGTCTCTGTTACTAAATCCATGGCAAGCCCCTGATGACAGGGTTTGGAAAGCCAGACCTTTGTACCTGCCTTTCCCTCATGTCATTCCCTGCAAAAGGTCTTAAATAATGTGCACACTCAGAACTATTCCCTTGCTGTTTCTCTCTACACTCTGAACCTCCCAGTTACTCTGGGCCATCTCTCACCTGCAGGGGCTGAACAGGCACAACTGGCTGGAGAATTTTGGCCAGAATGGGAAAAAAATCTATCAAATACCAGCTGTGAGGTGGTTCTTCTGTATCCACCTCCTCTCCCAAATACCAGTGAGCTCATCAGTGTGTTTAATGTACTTGCCTGCTCTGAGATGGACCTGGGGGGGCCCTGCTGGCTCCCTCCTGAACATGAGGTGCTTTAGGTGGAACCCAACAAAAGCCTCACTAAAGGCAGAGGTGGCAGAGGACTCACAGGCATCACCAGGTGCATTAAAAGTAAGTCTTTTGGGGAGGGCATGACTTATTCTGTGTGATCATGTTTTTGCAAAGGGATTGTAGTTCTCCTGTAATTCCCTTTTAATTCCCTTGGAATTCCCGTTACAGGCTCTCAGCACGAAGGGTGTTGCTCTGAGTCTTCCAGCTCTGCTAAAGCTGCTGTCAAAATTCCTCTCCAAGGCTGGTCTTGACCTTCTCTGGGTGTTGTCATAACAGCAACGTATTTCATACAAAATTTATCACTAAACATGCCATTGTCACAAAGGGCAGCTATTAGTTATGTCACAACCACGGGAAAATGCCAGACAGAGAGAGGTGCAACCTGCTCCTCCAGGAGGAAGTGCATAAAAGAGAGCAATTCCCATCCTAAAGGTTTACACATATAAACATTCCTGTTCACACTTCACAGGATCCTCGTTAAAGTGAGTCATGCAACCAGAGAAGCAAAATCAAGCCTCTGACTTTCATGATGCCCCTGATAGCCCAAGCACCATAGGAGTATTTTAGGCAGCCGTCCCTTGTGTGGAGGGGATTGATTGCCTTTGGAGTAAGCCAGGAAACACATGGCATATTTTAAATACTACAGTTAAAGAGCCACTGTCAGCCAGGAGCACACCACTGAGCTTGTCCAGGGCTCTTTCCCCAGTGTCTGCCACAAGCAGCAGGGACCTTGATAGCCACGTGCACAGGCACAGCGAGTGCCCCAGAGCTCTAAACTCAAATTGCCCCAAACAGCAACGCTAATCAGAAGTGAAACTCTTCTGTCCTTTTTTTTATGACCCTATCTATAATGTACTGAGTAAGATTCAACAGTGAAGAGGAGCACTTCAAATGTATTTCACATCTTCTTTGAGGAAATTGCATGCCTGCTTGAAATTAAATTTTAAAACACAACCGTGTCCCCTTAAGAACACTGTCTATAATATACCAAATGCCATGAGTTAAGCAGAGACCTTTTTTTTGCACGTATTTTTGTGATTTATTTCATTTGGATCAGGTAACAGTGGCATCATTAAAAGGTGGAACATTAATCATGGATTATGATAAAAAGGAATTGAGACCTACATCTCATGGTACTGCTACTGTAGGCAACACATTCCTCGGGCACAGTTTGTTGCAGAAGAAATGTGGAGTATTTAGTGTGTCAGTAACACAGTCATTTCTCATCTCCTAATATGCAAGGTTTTATTTTGGGCTGTACAAGATTAGCGAGACCTTGTTCTGACTTTCATGTTCTTGCCATGGTCAGGGGAGGAGAAATGAGAAGTGGAGAGGGGAAATACTGACAGAGAGGAAGCCAAGGGAGAGGGTGGGAAGGCAGAGAGGGAATTCACCCTGGGGAAGACAGTCACAATATTACCACTATCATTCTAATTTACTACAAAATGCAGAGTTAAATGAGGTTTGGGTTTAGTGGGGCTTTACACGGGGGAGGAGGGAAGTTTAGAAAACAGGGAATTGAAATTTGGTGCAAACAGAGGGAGCCCCTTGGGGTCTTTGCATCTTTTCCATTAAACACGAGGCATGAGGGGTACAGGGAGGAGAATGATGCTTTCAAGACCGACCCACCTCATCTGTGTGTGGAACATTGATCTTACAGCCTCATGACTGAAAGACAAAACAAACATCTGCAGTTTACACACGTACAAGTACAACAACGAAAGAAATGGGTACATGGCATAGCACTGGACATGGTGCTGACAGGAGACAAGGGAGTTCCCTGTGCCTGGCTCCTGTGGCACTGCACGAGAGCTTCCCTTTTGCTATGCAGCTGCCAGGACCAAACTGTCCATCACTGGGCCATAGAGGATTTGGTGGAGAACTGCCCTGGCACTGTGATTTTAGGAGTGGTCTAGGTCAGGGAATGTGCAAAACCTGCTCCTGACATTTGGCAGGAACAAGGGGACTGGATCTCCTGAACAGAAAGGTCTCCACTGACATCAGCAGTTGTGCTCTCTAGAACACAGCTCGAAATGGAAATCAGACTGGGATATCAGCCACAATTTACCTGGCCAATAACCAGATGGTCAAGTTTAGAGTCAGTAACCAGATACATGTGGGAGCTTTGACAAGCTGCCAGGCAAATCAATGCCATTCTTGTACTTACCCAGAAAGTCAGGGTTGTTATCACTGCTGGTTACCTCCTCCACTGCTAGGAGCTGTTTGGAGGGGCTCTCCCATCACCCCACTATGGATCCAACCCTGGATATCATAGTACAGACTCCAATCTGGCTTTGGATCAGACCCGACTTCCCACCAAGGTAATCATCCTAATGCAGTTTTGTTTTCTCTTGGCTCATTTACCAGCTGCTTGGTAAATGCTGTAGTTTTATCAGGGAAAACCAGCAGTGATTACTGGAGTGCAGAAGCAATGTGTTAGTTAAAAAAGGAGAGGCTGGGGGGAAGGAGGGGGTTAAGTTACAGCACTAAAGTTTAGTGAAAACAGGTAGCTGTAAAATCATGGCGGAAAGTTCAGAGGAAATCCTGTGGCTGTGCAGTTTTTGGCAAGCAATTTCCCGCAGTTAATGTCTTGCACACACTGCAACTTTCTGAATCAACAGCAGTTTATACCTGTCATGGGTTGGAAACTGGGAAGGGCAGAGCATCCCTCCTGTGGGCTACCTCCACTCCCAGCTCTGCTGAAACATCCCTGCATTTCCCACTGAACGTTATTCCATCTCACTTGTCCTGCAGAGGTTTTCTGACAGGACTTGGCTGGGAATGGGGACTGCCCAGAGGCTGAGAGCATCCTGCACTCGCAGGTGACTCTGCTTGCAGATAACAATCACAGCTGTCATTAAGGTCCCATTGCTAAGGAGTTAATCAGTGATTAATTGGGATGGCACACTCTCACCAGATGGGGGCTGTGTTAGGAATGGTTATAAACACACCAGCAGATACACAGCTGATTGCAAGCTTTGGTTACGAGAAACTCTTGGACTGTGGACTCAGCATAATCCTTAATAATTTACTACGTGGAATTACTCCTTAACTATCTATAAATGAAGCTTCAGTATGAGGGGTGAGTTAAACAGCTACACACTACTTTACCTATTTTGAGTCTAGTTACAAAACTCATAAGAAAACAGGGAAAAATTCTTTGCTGGTTGCTGGATTTGGGGTCAAATCTGGTATATTTGTTAGTGCATCAGATGATAATTTTTTAAATAACAAGGAGAGAAACCAGTTCGTCTTTAGCGAGAAAATAGTGCTTGGTTTTGTTTTTGGTTTGTTTTTTTTTTTTCTGAGCTAGAGAAGGAAATAAGAATGAATAGATTTTCTGGGGCAGGGACCTGACTCTGGGGGTGGCAGAGCCTCCTGAGTTGCCTGTTAGGATGCATGCCTGCTGCACCAAAGGAAAGAAATCCACTCACTTGCCATTGTTGAAGACAACGGTGCAGTTGGGCCAGCAGTCGTGGTTGGCCTGGCAGAGGTTGGGGAAGATTCCCACACCAACAGCCTGCAGTCCTCTTTGGTCACTGAGGGTAAAGCCATTGCAGCTGATCTGGTCCCAAAACACAGGCAGGAAGAAGTGTTAAAGGAGAAAAAGCTGAAGCACTCCAGTCAGGATAAAACATCAGAAGAGAAGCAAAGCAGGACTTATGCAGAGGGACCAGCCCAGGGCAGAGCTGAATAAATGTTACAGAATATTTGCTGTCAATGTTCACTTGGGAGGCCTAAGATAAACTTGATTTGGCCATGCATTTATTTCCTTATGTTTCGTTCCTGCAAATAATTCAGCAAAAGGTCACAGGAAAATGATTTTGAGGCAATTCAAGCAGAAAGCAAAGTTCACACTCATGAAAACAGGTATCAGTTAGAAATTAACCTTGACTGCTGCATTCAACCTGGTCATGTTTGCTGGGTTGCCCTCAAAGCTCATAAAAACCAGTTACTACTCTTTGCTGTGAATTTTCAGAATGACTACTTTTGCATGACATATATTCCAAGAATGAATTATTTTACTTTTCTATATGACACGCTATTATCACATATGAACAGAACGGTTTTTAGTCACAAACATAAATAATGGAAATATCTGGAAAGAGAACATGTGATAGGATAGACCAAAGGAAATAATTAATTCAGCTGCTGATTATTTTACCCTGTTAATAGTTTTATTTCCTTTGTGAACTGATTCTGTCGATTTTCTGTATTTCCTTGCTTCTCCACAGAGAAGCTGTGCTGGTCACTAGCACACAGGGTCTCCCTGTGTCCAGTGGACTGGATTTTCTTTGTGGTGTGGGTACCAAAGGATGCTGTGTCCTCTCCTATAGTGGGACTGGCAAAGGCCAGCTTGTCTTGCACAGCAGCCACCGGCAGAGGGGTGAGCAGAGCGTGTGTCTCCTCTGGGCAGTGCTGGGAGCTGAGGGGGTAGTGCAGGGATACCCCATTTGTACCAGGGCTGGGGGCAGAGCAGCTCAGCCTGAACTGGAATTGCCCTCTCTGCTACACTGAGAACAAAAATTTGTAGTTAACAAGTTAGTAATGTATTATTGAATATATTAATATCTTTTACTGATTTTATTGTATATATTATGTCAATGTACAAAATTGAATGTGCACAGTATTAATAGATATTAATGTATCTACTAAAACAGATCTGCTATATTCAAATATATTCTAAGCGTATTTACTAAAAACGTATTTAGATTTTCTCAGCTCTCCCAGGTGCACACAGATGCCCAGTGTGACTTGTGATGAAAACGCAGCACCTATGACTGAGCAAACCATTTGTCTGCATGTTTAGACAGACAAAATGTTTCAGCCCTTGCCATGCCTCAGTTTCCCAGTGTCAGTGCAGAGGAGAAGCAGGTGGGGAATGGGATGAAGACAGCCATCCTCAAATCAGGCCAGCTGGAGAGTTTGTCCCAAAAGCTGGCATTACAAACCCTCCCCCATGTGCACTCCCACCCCTCTGACATACCACTCCGAATATGTGGGAGATGAACTGCATCCCGAACTGCTGGCAGTGGGGCGGCCAGAACTCCAGGAAACTCTCCACGTCCGTGCGCAGCTCCTTCTTCTCCTCCTCGCCAAAGCTGTCCACGTGGTTCTGCAGCTCATCGATGGACACCAGGCAGCCCTCGGACAGCCCGCTGCCCTCCCTCTCGATCTTCCACAGGATGCGGGCAGCCAGCCTGGCCAGAGACAGCCATGGGTGTAACAGCACCACCACCACAAGGAGAGAACAAAGGACCATCAAAATCCATCTCCTGGGGGGGGAATGGTGTGCAGGCAGACCGACTGAGACAGGCTCAGCATCAGATGGGTGATGGATGGTCCCCATCCCCAGCCTTCTGAAGGAAAGGGAGATGCAGGGTTTTGTCCCAGCACCTGTGTTCTCACCTGGAGAAGTGCTACAGACCCCCAGGTCTCCAGCCCTCCACAAATGCTCCCATTTCCTTGAGGATCCCTCTCATTTTCTTACGGCGGAGCCAGAACATGAAGACAAATTAATGTATCCTATGGGCAACTTGGGGGAGAACCCATCTCCTCTTTCACTTTTCTACCTACTCCCCAGTTTCCCACACCTCCTAAACCATCCAGGGAGGGTTTGCCTCACCATGTTCAGAGTCTTTAGGGCACAGAACTGAGAAAAAAAATAGCACATCCTTAGCACCACTGATGCTCCTCCAGGTCCCTATCCCTTCAGCTCAGGCACCGAACTGAACCAACCCTGGACTCTCCTAAACCTTCTCCGACCTCCACCCTGCCCAAATCGGGCCACCCAGCTCTTCCTTGCCAGGGGATGCCCTGTCCTCTCCCAGGTGGCCGGGGACCAGCTCTCACCTGATGTTTTCAGTGGGTGCCTTGCCGTGCCTCTTGATGGCAGAGCACTCATTTTTGTGGTTGAGCCAGGCCGCTCTCTGGCAGGTCCTGTCACAGTAATAGGCAAATTTGCACTGCCCACAGCGGTGGAGCCTCTCCTGCCTCTTGAAGCAGGTGTGACAGATGACGTGCGTCAGGCTGCAAGGACAGAAAGACTTGATGCCTTAGGTTTTAGCTTTTATATTTTTAAAATTCTGTATTCCCAGTGTGTAACTCTGCAGTGTCCTGCAGCCTGTGAGCTGCTGCTCTCTCATGCTGAGACAGACAGAACAAAGCCTCTCCAGGCTGCTCTCCAAGGACACCCAGCCCGGCCTAGGCCCAAAATGTGTAACCCAGCATCTTGAGAAGGGGGACAAGCTGAGGGGAAATTACATCATTAGCTAAAGTTTAATTGGCGAATTTATGCTAACATGCAAATGGACCAAAGCTATAAAAGTGTGAAGAACTCGTGACTCGGGGTCCATCTTGAGTGTAGCCTTTGGCCTGCCCAGGGTGTGCCTCTGAAGGCCTTTCTAGTAAATAACCACCTTTATTCCCTTAGTCCTGTCTACTTTCTGTTTCTAGGTTGGCCTCTTTAGGCATCAGACTCAGTGGATCAGTGAGGGCCAGCGAAGATCCTGCCAGCTTTGCACCCCTGGGCTCCCCACAGCCACTAAAATGGACCCCTCCAGATTTTTTGAGAGGATGGAGAAACATCCCACCCAGCTTAATCCTTATGTTCTTTCCCAGTGCTGTTGCTGCAAGTTAAATGGTCATGGAATAACTGGGACCCCTTCAGAAGGGATGTTTCATCTTTGGGGGATCCAAAACAGGATTTCCAAGAAGCATCCTACAATTGTATGCATGTAACTATAACCCAGGCCCGGGGAGGAGTGTGTCAGAGGATGGTGATGAAGAAGTCTGACCTCACGTCCTCCCTCTGAGAGTATCCAGGGTCCCAGACTGAGGGCAAACCTCCCCCATAAGCCCCTTCATGTGTCTCAGAACTTAATTCACTAAGAAGGAGGAGGAGACACTTTGGTCTCCTGTCCAAAAAATTTTGGGACTTTCCCCTTGCTGCTAGAGAAGGCTTTTCACTGCCTGATTTGGTGTCTCCAGCTGTCTGCTTCTCCAGGCAACCGCCCACTTCATCTGGGCCTCCAGCCAGGCTCGACAGTTCAGGAGAATTTAAATTCCCATCACTCAGCCACTGCTGCTGCCAGGAGGGAGGTTGTCCTCACTGCAGAAAGCTCAGGGACCACAGAGGCTTCATGATCGAGGGCACATTTATCACTGTCCATAGAACAGAGTGGGGAAACTGAGGCATGAGGAAATAAAAAAAATTACTGATGATCCCATAAGGAGGATATGCCACAAGCAGGAATCAGACTCACAGTCTCAGAGAATCCAGCCCAAAGACTGTCCTGCCTCTCCACTACACATATATCTATATATTTATATTTACATATGCATATTTATATCTATCACAGTACATTTAAAATGCATTTTCTTTCCTCTGGCAGTATTGTGTGAGCTGCTGACATAATCTACCCTGTGCCTTGGCTCTTGAAGGATGAAGAGGGCCACTGATCTAAAAGCAGACAAAGTAGAAGACAAAACCATGTGCAAAAAGGAGGTTTGGAAAATGAGGTTTAGTAAAGTGAGCAGTGCAAGGCAAGCACCTGGGATGGGGCAGGGGGAAGCATGTCTGGGAAGGGGGATGCAGCCAGCTCCACTGTGTCAAATGGAAGAGCTGAGAGCTGGTGAGAAATGTGAGGCTGTGCTCGGTCAGCTGTCGGGTCAGGGGGGCAGAGAGGTGCAAGAGAGATTACACTCCTTGTAAGGCAAAGCAGAGCCAGAGGGCTGATAAAACCCACATGGTTACATCGTGCCAGGAAGCACAGGGAGATATCTCACATGGGGAATGGGGGTCCCTCCTGCCACCTGGGTGTTTTAAGGGCAGTCAGAAAGCAAAAAAAAAATAAGTTTCCTTGTAGAGAGGAATGACAGGTTGGAAAGGAGCACAGTGCAGAAAAACTCCAACAGGTGTTTCTCTCCCCTCAGTTCGCTCCCCAAGAATAAAAAAATACTGAAATGCTGGCTTTGCATTTTGCTGTTCATTGCATAGGGTGTCCAGATTTTCCAAAGCAAACCTGGCTGGCAGAACTTACCGCCAGATCTGGAAATCCCTCGTTTCTGAGGAGATGCAGAAATGCACCAAAAAGTTATACAAGACTTTCTGAGAAACCAAAGGAACAGCCCATGTGATATTGAAACCACAGAGAAAACTACTCACAGCTAATCTGACTGGCAGGTGTAAGAAATGCTGCATCTCTTACAAAACCATTATGGGATCCTCCATGCCCCGAAATGGTTTCAAAGAAAACTGGATTTATTGATACAGTGTGTTATCAGGACTCTAGAGGCCTGGGCTCAGCTCTAGGCATAGTAAAAAAAATCAGGAGACGCAAGTATTTGAGATCTACTGCCTAAATCTTCAGCTAACATTGCTTAAGTATTTGCAAGCACCTAAATCCCCCAGGTGCCCCTTGGCAGTCGTGCAAACTCCTGCTGTGTCAGAGGAGCTCAGAGCTGGACGCCCCAAAAGGGAATGGCAAAGTGGGGCTCTGCCTTGGCTGGGTTCTGACACCATCTGTCCTGGAGACAGACACCACCCAGACACCAAAGGCTTGCAGTGTTCACAGTCTCCTCTCTCACCGCCTCTGCAATGTTAAGGTTCTTCAAGTGAAGCAGCCTGAGATTAAATTTAAGTCTTTCAGCCTGTGGAAATCATTGGTCTATAAAACCTTCTCTGTCTGGTCTAGAAAGTGTTTAACACAACCTGAAATGGCTTCAGGTATCCCAGACCTCTCCTCCCAGCACAGAGAGCAGCCCACACCCACACAGCCAGGATGCTGAGTGGCTAGGCAGCCTCAAAGTTCCTGGAGAGAACCTTGGGGAGGTGACTTCTGCAGTGGCACCAACCCAGGAACCCTGGAGGTTTGAACCCTCTGGGTCCTGCTGCTCAGCTTTACCACACAACACCACAATTGCATTCTGCTGTGTCTGTGCATGCCACAGCCTCTGAGGTGATCACTGCTGTCTTCCACACATAGTGAGAACTGCTTCTCACCCTGCCCAAAAGCAGGATCTTCTTTACTACAGTGATGCCTCCAGCCCATCATAAGCTTGCCAGATCAGGGATTTAGGACTGACTTAGAGGGCAGATGCCGCTGACAGACTCACTGAATGATTTTCTGGGGAGCCTCAGGTTTCCTTGGCCTCCCATCCAAGCATCAGCTGAACTGAACTCCGAAGGGCTCACGTGCTCTGGTGTTACGTAGGTGAGACACACAACTACAGCTGATCCTGGATGGAGCTACAGTGACAAAAGCAGTGATTCAATGTGCCAGCCAACAAATGCAAGAGCTAACAGAGCACTGACAGCTAAACCATGGCTCCTGCAAGCATGGCTCGCCGTGAAAGCAGAAGAAACAAATATCTGTTGTGACTGTTTGGACTGGATTCAGACAGATTAAGGTCTGTTGGACCTGCCAGGACAGAGGGCTGAGCACTGTCACGGGAAATGTATTACCCTCATCTCTGAGACATGCACAACCCAAACATCTGCCATCCAGCACCCACAACATCTCATCCACTGGCCTGGAAAAGCCAGGTGAGATGGCTTTAGTGCAAAGAACAGAGGAGGATTTCATTGAGTAGTTGATGGACACGGTGAGTAGCTCACAAACTGTTTTGCATGGGCTCGTGCTGTTCTGTACCCCACAGGTGATACACACAGATGGCCTAACTTACACTTAAATCCTATTTATTATTGCTTGGCAGGACATCTCTCTCCTCATTCTGCTACGGAGAACAGCCTAAGAACAGCTTAAGATGTAGGCAAAGTCTCCTTGGCGTTCAAAGCAGGGGCTGTAACACTTCATTGAAGACAACAGCCTAAGGAAATGCATCTGCTGTTTCAGCAGTGACAGGACAAGGGAAGAGCTCAATAGCTTCCTTCTACTGAGGCTACCTAAAAATGAATTATTAGCATAAGAACAGGTTTGCTGCTTTAAAAAGGTGTTGGACCTCAGTATTTTCTTCTTTAAAATGACAGGGATGACATATCCTAGCTTTTCTGATTTGACTGGAGGATTTACTTTAGACTAATTTTTGACTATTTTATTTTTAGTCTTTCATTACAAGATTTCCCAGCCTCTTCTTAGAGGTGTGGGTGAGGTTTTCTTTAAAAAAAGCTAGGTTTTCTCCAAGGTTGTATTTAAGCTTTTGAACAAATGAGATAAGAATAAAAAAATCAAACCCCAGAACATTTTTTAAAATGTGAATACAATCACATTAGCTCTCAGTATTTATCAGTATCAATTCAAAGAATTTTTTTCTGTAATCTTTTCAGTCATGCTGTTAAGGAAAATTTTTGATTTCTTGTATTTCTAGGTCATCCCAACTACAGTAACAGAGCTCCCCATGTTTCCTCGGAAAAACGTTTTTGGCCTCTTTCATACATTGAAAAGAAGTGAAAAAAATTGCATTATCTCAGTTTTTAGCAATTTGCAGATCACTCATCCAGCAGATCTTCAGATGATCTTGGCTTTCCACCACATGACACTGTTTCCTTTGACTACTGTCCCTCAAATCCCCCTGGTTAAAGAGCAAACCTTCTTTTGGCTCTCTCATATGTACAGAGATATATGAGGTGTCCCCTTGCTTATAGGAATTGTAAACTCCTGCAGGCTTGAGAGCCAACTGATGTGCCAGAGAAGGTCACATACAGTACATTGAGCCCAGGCACCGGGAATGCCGTCATCATGAAGGTGACAGAGGAAAGGAAACCTGGGATCTTCAAGGAGACAACAAAGAAGGAGGAAGGATTAGAGATAGAGCCTCTCAGTGAGAGGCTCAGGGGCTTTGCAAATTGAAAAATTACCCCAACAAAAGCAAAGAATCCCTCAAGATGTATTTCCAGCTTTCTGCTTCTACGTTAGGGCAAAGCAGGCCTGACAGTGGTGTTTTCAGAGTGATATTTCAGCTGATGAGAGCAAGGCTGAATCAGAGATCAGGCTGCGTCTACACTTTATCCTGGAAATCACAGATTTCTGCATCCCCTTTCCATAAGTATTCACCATCTCTTTAAGCAGCCTGCTCTCATTCAGGTAGAAGTTAACAGGCTTGATACAGGAGTCAACACCCAGTAAACACTGGGTTAAGGGACAAAGTTATAGAATCATAAAATCCGAATGCTTTGGGTTGGAAGGGACCTTTAAAGGTCATCCAGTCCAACCCCCCTGCAATGACCAGGGTTAGCCTAGTGAGTCATACCCTGGCCTTAAAAATCTAACTGTGAGCTGGCTGATGTTTATAGGAACCTCATTTTTCTTTGAGTTTTATGTACTTCTAGATTAAAAGTCTCTGGCACTGTGTGAGAAACTGCTGCTCAGATGACCGTCACTGGGCTGAAGAGTACAAGCCCTCACCAGCCTTAAAGACTTTAGGGACTTTCAGGGTCCCTGTGACCTTCAGGGGCTTCCAGAGTGGGATGCAGCCTGTAGATTTAGACACATAGATGTGCTCATCTGTACCCCCTGTGTCTGAATAGAGATATCACCACCAGACTCAGTGGGGTCTGGAAGGTCATTCAGCTCAAAGGTAGATGTCTGTGTTCACTGCACATTTTAGGATTCCATTGATTATGTCAGCATTTAGTGGTGGATTCACTTGTCTGGACACAGGAGTCCAGTATTAGGCTCTGCAGGGACACCAGATGATGGAGTTTTGTCAAAGAAAACATTTCTCCTTTTCCTAGCAAAATAAAATCTCCGTACCTCCTCAAACTCAGCCTCCTAGTGAAAGACAGACATCCATAAAGTGCAGTTGGGTGACAGCCTCAGGTCCAAATTACTTCTACAGCTCCTCACATCTGTCCATCTGTCTGTCTGTGTACCTATCTCTCTCTACGTATGTAAGTCAGGCTGAAGTCTGTGCTATGATCCAGTTGCTCTGGAAGAGGCTTTCCAACCAGCTTCCAGCAGTGGAGGAGGAGGTAACCAGCAGTGACAGCAACCCTGAGGTCTGACCTTCTGGGCAGTAGGTACAGATATAACATTTTATTTGCCTGGCAGCTTGTCAGAGCTCCCACATGTAACTTGTTAGTGACTTTAAACTTGACCATCTGGTTATTGGCCAGGTAAATTGTGGCTGATATCCCAGTCTGATTTCCATGTAAAGCTGTGTTTTAGAGAGCACGACTCTGTTGTATCTCTGCAGGGCTTTTTCTTGCTAATCTCAAAAAGACCTTTGCTTTGCCTGCACATCCTATGCAGCCACACAGGAGATCACTGTGTGGCCTCTGCACTATGACTGCCTTCCATATACCTTTCAACAGCAAAATCAGGGGTGCAACACCTACAGACTGGGAACAGACTTCCCAAAGGACTGAGTTCTTCAAAGAACTGCAAAGTAGAGACCAGCTCTGCATTCTAGTGCATCTGTGTGGTCTTTGTGCACAAAGAAAGCTGAGATCCCTGGAAAATATGACCACATATTTGGTAGGACCAGAGCCAAAAACTTAAACCCAGCAATCATTCATATTTGAATCCCTTTTCTATGGTACACATACACAGTGCTTTCGGCAAGACATGGGAGATACTGAGCTGAATTAGGATGAGGGTCTCTGGATTTTGGGTTTCCCTGTGCAGGCTGAGATCCTTTTTAATAGTGTAGACTCAACACCAATTTTAGGACCTATACATGTGTATTTGAGGACAAGGTAAAGCACATGCCTCTTCCCTGGACTCTTCATCCATGTGGAGACAACAGCAGTTCTTTCAGGGTAAAATCAGCTACCATGGCCAGGTGTGGATTTATTCTTGCAGGAATAAAGAAGACAAGGATGCAGGCAACCCTTTGACAGAAATCAATTCAATGAGGCTTGATGCAATTGAATACCCTGGGACAGCAATAGAAGGTACCTTTAAAACCAAAGCCCTGGGTGTGTAAGAAAAGCATCAGGGTGATTTCCACAAGAAAAAAGTGTGTTTCCATTATATCTCAGGACCAGGATATCCCCTGCCAAGCAATAATCAACAAGCATTTATTCTGTTTTGGAGATTTTGGGACTGCATTTCACCACTGACCTATACTCAGTGTTTTGGGATGAAATGTGTCACAGGAGAGTAAGAATCCATTATTATTGCACAACAGTTGCAGAGAAGGGCTGTGTTTACCTTGACTCTGCTGCTCAACCTCTGGACCTGCCCTCTGGGAGCTAAACGAGCCCAGCTTGGGGAGGAAGGGAGGGAAGCAGGGAAACACATCTCTCCCCATCCAAGGGTTTCTGTTGGAAACCTCAGCCTAAAACACAGTCTGCAGTCTAAGAGCTTCTGCCCTTATCTCACATTACACAAGTGACATTTGAAAATGCAGCGAAGTCGTAGCTCTTCAGCACAGGCAGCTCTGTTCCGTGCATGGTGCAACATTTCATGTAGAAGAAAAAGTATTTTTAACCCACCATCAAGAGTCAAAATGTTTTCAGTGGTTTAAAAAAAAAAAAAGTATTTTTAATAAGATGGAGAAATAATATGAGAGACATAATTATCCACAGGCACTTCCGACGCAAATCACCACGAAATTCCAGCTAGTGACACAAGTGAAACTGAAGTACAAGAGCTAAAAGGACACATCAAGGAGAAATTATTTTGTCACCAACTCCTATAATTGAGCTCAGGGTGAAGACTTCAAGAACTCAACGTTTTAAAGTGAAAAATTACATTTTTAATGTGAGCTCTTGCAATGACATATTAAAATGAAAACTAAAGGTGTCATTCCTGCTGTGGCAAAGATTCATAATCATGTTCAGCCGCTGACAGTTAAAGGACAAAGAAACAGTGAAAGACACACAAAAAAATTATTTCTTGCTCTGTCCATTTAATACCCAATTCTCTGCTACTGTCAGATCACACAGTGGCACTGATCAGCTTCAGCTACAAGATGACCAGGGTTAAAACAGCAGCACGACCTCTGCTTGTGTCCCAGACTTTGCTAACAGAGCCGATTTAATCAGAGAAAACTCAGCTATGCAGAATTGCTCACAACCCTATTTAGTGTACAGGGTATTTACTAAAGCCACTGGCTGTTTGGGGCTAAAAATTCACTCTCAGGACTTACTATGATGCCCTTGAAGAACACTTACAACTTTCCTAAGCTCAGAATGAAACCTTTAGCTGCCATCTAAGTCCTCAGTTTAAAAATTCAGGCCACGTTCTGTTCTCAGTTACCATGTTATAAGGCTGAACAAATTCCATTTGTGTCGGAGGCTTTAATTTAGATTTAGCCCAATGGAGATCAACATAGAAGTCTGTTCTTTGCATCTTTTCCAGTTTATTTAAGTGAATCTCCCACTGATTCAAAGGGCAGAAGCGGGCACCTACCAGCCACACCAGCAGCACAGGTTGAGTGAATGTTGTGATTAAAACAAGCAGCAGAAAAGAAAAATATCCTTGCACCAGAACTCAGTGTCTGGCTACATCAGTGTGAACATAAATTTAAAACCAGTCTCGTGAAAGAGCAAAAGCAGACACTTGTCTCCAGTTAACTCAGCCAACTGTAAATATTAAATCTCTTTAACAGCAACAGTGTCACTTGCTGATCCCCACCAGCTCCTAGTTCGAGGGCAGCGGGTGATGAAGCTGCAAATGCAGCTGGGGATGGCACACGTGAGCAGAGCACAATGGAACTCATTTTTATCACGTATTACCCATCAGAGACTTCAGCAAAGTCAGCCTGAGATTCCTGTGTACCTGAACTACACTAACTCCTGGCAGTTCACTGCAGTGTAGCACGGGGCTGGTTTCGTGAGGCACTGAATACGTGCAACTTTCACTGCATTGCTAAAGGGTTATGACACCAAGCACCTTGCAAGGTCACACCCTGGAAACAAACTGCACCATTCTGAGAGTGAAAAAGCTGATCTGAGCCCCGGGAAGGACATTCACTACAAGCTGTGAATGCGTCTTTAGAGAAGTGCTCCTGACTTCCCTCCAATCCCTTCTCTGATGTCATCCAGACACCTCCAAGCTTTTATACAACCAGCAGGATGAAACTTTGCAGTGAAATTACTTTTGCTCTGAGTTTCACAAGCGCTTTTCTCTTACCTGTCGAAAACGACGGCTGCGTAGGCTGGCTCCGCAAAGATGACATCCCCAGGCAAGAATTCCTTCTGGGCTTTCAAACCCCTGCCTTTGCCTTCGGTTGTGAATACTTCCACTGACTCCATCCCTCCTTTGGTCATCCCAGAGACCCCAAGGCTTGGGAGGTGGTATCTCGGAGCAAGCCAAATCTCCCGTCACTCCTGTCAACTTGGACGTGCCGCAAGGCCACGCTTATAAAAGGAGGGCTGGTCTCCCCCCACCCCTGGGCACATCGATTCCCATAGGAGGGCGAGGGGGTGGGAGCAGGAGAGGCAGGAGCTGGAGATCCTCTGCACAATATCGCCGAGCTACGCGGGGACGGGACACGGCTGGGATTTCTGCTTCATTAGGAAAACCCTCTCCGAAAGTGACGTTGGGAAAAGTTTCTCCCAACCACGAGAAGTTGTGTATATTACAACTTGGCTTAATTTATACTCTCCCATTGGAGGGAGAGTGTATTCTCTTTGCAGGGTATTTTTAGCGACCACATGCTTCTGTCTCTCAGGAAGCAACAGCTGAGACAGTGGGATGGGGAGGGCTGAGATGCCTATTTCTGACCCCTGCACTGTCGTCTGGCTTTTTCTAGAAATCAAACAAAGCTGCTTTATTTTTACCCTCAGCGTGGACAGCGTGTTTAGAGGCAGGGATAACAGAGGAACATGTGCCTTGACATTCTCAGCATCCTGTCACCACCAGGAAAAGAGGAATTCACTTCCCAAATGCCAGTGGCAGTGCAGGTACAGAGCAGTGTGGAAGCAGCTGGAAGGACACCCACAGTTCAGCACGGACTGCAGGAGCAAGCAGGACTAAGATGTAAGGATCCTCTCACCATCTTGGATGCACTAAACCTCTTTGAAACAGCGCCTGAGAGCTGTCCCCACCTCCAGTGCTCAGCTGTGGAAGAGAATCTGAGCTGCCTGAGTGGAAAAGGAGGGTCCACCAGAGAGACTAAACTCATGAGCAGCAACCTGGCTTTACTCTCTGCCCCAGCGCAAGTTCAGGGAGACACAAGGAAAGGCCATCATGTGTAAGAGTGAACCTCGCTGTGAGCACTGGACCCAGCCCAGATTGCTGTTCAGCACTTTTTTATCATTTAATAGCACTTCACAGGGCTGGTTGCTGATAATCTCACCCTCCACCCCGAGGAAACCTGATGCTGTTTCCTCCTCCATCTCTAAGCACTGTGCAGATAAGAATGATTGCAAACCTCTTCCCACATCTCTGTGCTGCACAGAAAAATCTGCCTGGTTAACAGCAAAAGTGAGATGCAGAGAAATAAAGAGGGTAAATCCTGTGCATCCCGTGGCAGTAAAATAAATCCTTTACATTTCCAAGGCAGTGGGAAGCACCACTGGGCTCTTTAAGACACAGAGCTGCTCAGCACCTTCTGCTAAAAGCCTCTGGCAATGTTCCTTGCCTGCAAATGAAGTCTGGTATCATAACAAATACCCAGACTTATGGCCTGCCCGAGTGTGCCAAGCACAAACAGTATCAATCCACAGCTCCATAAATTCAGGGTGATCCGGCCGTTCATGTGATTATGAGCAGCATCTTCCACAAACAGCCAGACACCTCCACTCCTCCTGAGGAGGGCCAGAGCTGTCCCGGAGCCATCAGCACAAGCCTCCCAGTTCACGCTGTGCAGCCTTGAAAAGTCACTACAGGCAATTAACTCCTACAAGCAATTACAGTTTTAACTGCAATGCTCTCCATGTGTGATAGGTGATGTCAGAATGCTCTGGTCTCATCTGTTATTCACGAGTTATTCCCTTGGCTGTAGGCATCTTTTAGAAACTGCCAGAAGGACTTCAGCACCTCAAAATCAGTGCTGATTGGTTTTTTTCCTCTCAAACCCACACAACTTGGAGTGTGGCTATATTGAACCGAGTCATTAATCACACTAAGCGCTGTTTCTGGTTCCCAGATAACAAATAATACAGAATAGAATAGAATAACAGAACAAATAATATAATTACAACAAAGAATCTGTCTTTTCAAAGTAGATGCAGGATATTGGGGATTCCTTCTTTTTCAATCCCTATTTAGAGCAGTGAACCTACTTTGAGCCGCTTGAAAAAACATTGAATTTCAAAGCCAGCTGGAGAAGAACTCCAATTTGGGGGCATGGAGCAAGGTTGACCCCTCAGCAGGAGATTATTCTGTCCTTTGGGTCTGTCTGGATTCGGGGCTGGAGGTGTGAGTGGCCTTATCCTCCCAACAGGAGAACAGCACCCCCTGCTGCCCTCTAAAACTTATCCAAAGCACGATTTTATCAAATTTAATGGCAGCAGCTTTGGGCTGTTGTGAGCAGAGCTCAGCCAAGTCATGAGTTAGACAGAAAAAGAAGGAAAAAAGAGGAGGAAAAAATCCCAGTGCCAAGCAGGAGCTCCTCAGAGTCATCCTGTCACTGCCCTCCAGCTTTAACCACCCACTGTGACCCCTCACAGGGTCAGGGGAGGCCCTGATCTGGATGAAGCCCCTATTTTGGGGCAACAGCAGGGAAAAATGGGGGGAAATTACTCTGCTTATTCTCCTGGGGGTGGAAACAATGGGGGCTGTGGAGAATTCAGCCCTGAAGTGGGATGGATCAACGGGGTGATGAAGGGAAGGGCTGGTATTAGGCCTAGTATTACTAGGCTGTTACTAGTAATTATTAGGCAGGTATTAAGTAGCTACTAGCAGCTATTAGGCAGACACTAGGCAGTAACTATTATTTACTAGGCAGCTACAAGGCAGTAATTAGTAATTTAGTAATTGTTGGGCAGATAATAGGGAGCTACAAAGTCGTTACCAGCAGTTGTTAGGCACTAAGATGTGACCAGAGGTTACCACACAGTTATTGCAGTGTTGCTGGACTCTTCCTAGTAGTTACTGAGAGGCTCTTACTGTAGTTAATGAGCAGTTACTAGGGTCTTACTAGCTCTAGTAGTTACTGGGAATTACTAGCCAGGTGCTACTAGTTCAGAGGCAATTACAAGGCAGTTACTAATTAATCACTAGTAGTCACTAGCGGTCATTGAATGGCTTTAACAACAGCTTTATAAATACTGACTGATCAGTTGTATAATGAAAATCAAGTTTAAAAACTAAAAAACCCACATGCTTAGCAATGCATAAATGTGGGCTTTATTTAAAATATGTGAAGTATCCATTAGCAGCAGCTTTCCCCATTGTCAGTTAAATTTAGTAGTACTCTTGGAAGCAGAAATAACTCCAGTGGAATTAATCACTCCCTTTAGAAAGCTGACAGCTATTTTAAGCAGTCAGCTTTCTGGAGGAAAGTATGCGTGCTCTTCAAAGGAATATGCTTGGGGAAAGTTGCAATATGGTCTTGCTGTGTTTAGGTTTAAATTCTGACTTTCTCACATATTTCCTAAATTGAATTGTCATGTTTCTGAACTCCAAAATGTGCTTTGGTACATTAACAGCCTCAGAAGTACTTTGACCTTCTGGAAATTTCAAGGGGTTTTAAGAGTCTGAAGGATGGATTTTTTAAATCCTCAGTGTTTAGAGGTAGCTCACACCCTTACATTTAGTGCAGAGCTGGTACAGGTTTTGCCATGAGCCAGACACAGAAGGGATTGTTGGTTGTTTTTGTCAGCTCATACCAGTGCCAAACAAGCTATGGAAATGCATATTATGGGTACTTTGTGGTCTGATCGTCTGTGGGAACAGAGGGTATCCGTTTCTTAAATGCAAAATCAGCAGTAACTTTCAGCTTTGGAAAGACTCAGTGGCACAATTCTTTATAATTTTATCAGACAATACACACATGCTCCCCGTGGGGTTTTTGTTTGTTTTAGTGTAAGGAGTTTCTTTTGACCCAGTGGTAACAAGGTAAAAGCCCTTGGTACCTGTAGGAATGTGGTTAATCTGTAGTTACGGCCATGCATGCTTTTCTAAGACTCAGTAAATAGCTCTCATATGTTATAAATTACTAATTTTCCCCTCTCCCTCCTTCAGCACATCTTATTCCCTTACTGGAGAGGAGACAGAGTTTGGGTACCAACTTACTGATCATGTTTCTCACCCAATATTCCACAAGCCCGTTTTAAATAGCACTGGGAGTAGGCTGAGAAATAACATTGCACAAACTGCTCTCTTACAATCATAGGGAGCATTTGTATGTTAGAAAAGGGCTGGGCAGAAGGACAAGTACCTTGTCTTAACCTGCCCCAGAGAGGCTGCAAAGTGAGGACTGGGAGGTGTATTTCTTACTGTGTTCTTAAGGCACAGGGAGGACTAAAACACCACAGCGTGGAACAGTCTATTATCCTAAGGATTCTTCTTTGGAAGAAATCAACCACTCAGCATAGACTTAATCAGCTTTCTGTTGCACCCTAGTCAAGTTTTGATGGTGTGTCTCAAGAAGCAAAGCACAGTTGGATCAAACCATGCTCACAGAAATTGGAACAAAAAATCAAATACTTGTTTTCTGAAATCCTGAGCTATTTGTTGCAGTAAAAACTATTTGACACTTTAAAAAAGTTCAGCTTTTTTCCTGATAAAAGCAGAATAGCTGATTTCAGTCTGCTGCAGCATTGACAGGCTGGCCCAGCTCTTGTGGGTGTGATAGGAAGGAGGAAGCAGAGGACAAGCTTAGCCATGTGTTGTAGCCAGATTAGTGATAATGTAGTGTTCAAGGACACATATAAAAGCTGGTAAGTTAATTTTTGTTACAGTATTCTGTGGGGAAAAATTCTTAGCGTTGGGTGATGAAACTAGTTCATGGAAACATGCAGTGCCAGCATTAACAGCATTCATTTCCAAGCAGAATCCAGTTTGGTGTTTCATTTTTTTTTACATTCCCATGAGCTTTGAAAACAAAATAAAAATCACTCAAAATATATTCAGTGAGTTAACTCACTGAGAAAATGAAAATTTAATGCTACTACAATATTGTTTCCTTGGAGAAAAGTCTTTCACCTAACTGCAGAAATGGAAATCTCACTGGTTGAGCCTCCCTTCCTCGTATAGGAATACAGTGCTGTAATACCACAGCCCAGTGTATTTGATAGAAGATTTAAAGTCTGTCGCCTTTGCCTGCCCTTTCTAAGTTGAATTTCTGTGGATATCTGAGTGTATTTCTAAGTTGGTTGTCTGTGCAGTGACTGTGCTTCCTGCTGCCCCACAGCCAAAAGGGACTGGATCTCAGTGCTGCTCTTTGCCTGCAGTTTTAGACACCTGATACTCTCAGCACCCAAGCTTTTGTTCATCTTTCCTCCCCTTGCAGAGCAGGAATACGATGGCCTGGCTACAAGCAGCAGAGGTTGAACATCATGTGGGGCAGCAAGCAGTCAGCTGAGCCAAATGTCTGCGTGCGGGCGCCTGCCTTTGCTGCGTGCAGAGCGAAACAAATTAATGTGGTGATGCACGTGATGCCAATTAACCTGTTCTGCTGTGCTGCTGGGACAGGCTTGAGCATGCACATTTACAGAGGGGCTGACAGGTGGTCCTGGTGGGGTGTGTAACCCCCTGGCTTGTGGGGATGGTGCACAGTTACAGTGGGGCTGACAGGCAGTCCTGGTGAGGTGTGTAACCCCATGGCTTGTGGGGATGGTGCACAGTTACAGTGGGGCTGGCAGGCAGTCCTGGTGAGCTGTGTAACCCCATGGCTTGTGGGGATGGTGCACAGTTACAGTGGGGCTGGCAGGCAGTCCTGGTGAGCTGTGTAACCCCATGGCTTGTGGGGATGGTGCACAGTTACAGTGGGGCTGGCAGGCAGTCCTGGTGAGCCGTGTAACCCCATGGCTTGTGGGGATGTGCCTCGGAGACAGCCGCGAGAGAGGGCTCATAAACTGGGCAAAGGTGTGAGTCAGTATTGGCTCTTGAGGAGCTGCAGTTGTTGTACCTGATTCATGTACATCCACCTACTCCTCATTACAATGCCGTGTTTGCTGCTGGCATTTGCAGGTACAATTTGGCCGTGTCATTTTGTGGGTTTAGTACCTTGAACTTGAAACTTTATGCTTTTGCCTTAAGGGGTTTGTCTAGCCTAGACATTTTCTTTACTCCATTATTCTGCTTTCTGTCTTCTTTGCCCTGAAGAATTGGGAAAGAAAAGTTAATAATAGGCTGAAGCTGGGAGCATTTCCTTTTTAATCAAGTGGTAGAAAATCCTGGGGTGAACAGTTTTTTAAATTACCTGGTTTCTGATATTTTAATTAATGTTACTATTTTTCCTACTACGTTTATATTGCCCCCAGGGAACACTTTTTTCCCCTGCCTTTCCTACATGGAATTCTACAAAGATTCGTCTACAATTAATGCAGCAAAAGTAAGAAAATAGACAACAAAGGTTTATAGTTGGAAAGATGTTCTCAAACATCTCTCAAGTAGTAAAATATGCAAGTATAATACTGTTAAAATGTCCTTACGCCTTCTCACATCAGAGTTGTAGTGGTTTTAAGGAATTGTTGTGCCAATGAGGGAAAAAAAAAATTTAAAAAAGCTGGATGTGATTCTAAGATCTCAATGGAGAATAGAGAAACAGTAAGCAAATCATTATCTTCCAATTCACACAGTAAGAGTCTGATTCATTATTATTAGGCAACTTGTCTGGTTGCAGATTCCCAAAATCCACCTCAGTTGTTTTTATTCTTTTAATTTATTTAAAGTGCGTCAGGTCTTTTCTTAAGAGAGCCTGAAGTTCCCATTGCCTTCTCAATGCCCATAATTTCTGTGTCTGAACATGGAAACAATGAAGTTGTTCTCTGTCCTCACTGTTATTTACTATTATCTCAGACTGCTTTTAATTTCACTTTACCTGATGTATTAGCTGCTGTTGTCTTCTCTCAGAATGCACAAGTCAGAAAATTACACCAATAAATAGTATACTGGGTTTTGAGCATGCACTTATTGTTATGATTTATTCTGCTTTAATAACAGTTTCTTCCTATTTACTCATGCCATTTTTAAGTCACATTGGAGAGAAGAATGAGAAGTCATTTTTATGAAAGCAAAAGTGGATGTGTTCAGGAAACTCTTCATGCACCAGTCTTTGTAAAGTTTGAGTGTTTTTTTGGTAATTAATAAATTTTCAGTGATCCATGGCTTGTCTTATGCTGGAGAATTTGTAAGAATGATATTGACTTACTAAAACATTAGTTTTGAATCAAATTATTGCCGTACAAACCTCAATCTCAAGCTTTTAAGGTGGTATCATAAAAAGTAAAATTATGAAGCAGAACTCCACGTGTGACTCAAGTGGAACATTGGCTCAGAGGGAACAGTGATGCAGCAAATACACTGACTGTGTTCGCTCAAAGGAGTCACTTACAAAAGCACTTGGTTTGAAACACCTGTTTTCTGATAAAACCAGTGAATTCAAACAAAGATTGTTCACACCCTAACTGAAAACAGTCATTTTAAGTGATGCTGTTTATGCCAGTTCTGCTGTTTAGGACAATACTGAAAGGTCCCATGAAAGTTACATTGAGAAGAATTAAGTTTTAACTCATCCCTTTACAGTAACTTATTTCTCCTGTGCTACCATTGCAGGATTCAGAGATGCACAGAAGTGAAAACCAGGTTTCAAACTTAAAAGTCTAAATACAAATGTACCTACATGTGAGAATGTATATTAAGGATGCTGACCAAGTCTTGTCCCCTGTCTCTGTGCAGGGACATAAGCCAGCTTTCCAGCCTTCTTCTTTCTCACCTCCTCCCACCTCTGTCTTTCTTCTCTGTTAGGACTCCATAGCCTCTGGAGCATGTCTGGAATTTAAGTCTGATTGTAAAGCAGCCCTTTATTAAAATGCCCAAGTGTCTCAGATGACTACTGTAAATGAATAGTGTTACAAACCCAAGAAGGAATACAGACTGACTTTTGTGTGCATGTGTTTTGCTGTCTTAGCACTTTGCAGGCATTTTGATTGATAAAATCTTTTTAGCACAGATTCTCTGTCCTAGACTTTAAGTTCTTGAATCATCACAAGAGCTAAAGTAATGACAAGAAATATTGCATGACTGCTGAGAGTTAGTAGCCAAAAGAATCTGTCACTGTGAGTAGCAGTAGTCTCCAGGGTCTGCTTTCTTTGGCCTTGGCAATCCAACAGCAATAATATTTTGTTTCTCTTAGTACAAATATCTGCTATTTAAAGAACAGCTTTTAAGTAGTGCATTCATGGGAGTCTAGGCTGTATTTCACTTTTACTTTCTGGGCACACAGGTGAAGTGTGACAGAACAGGAAGATGTTGCCAGTTTTATTGCTGGATTTTCCCTTCATTCGTGGATGGTGCCTGAACACTCATTTCCCATTCTGTCTAATCAGCTTTGACAGGTACTTTTTGCAGCCCAGTTCCCTCTGAAAAGAAGGGTTTCTGTAGTGCTTGGGAAGGATGATGGGGCAAAGCAAATGGTACAGGTGAGGCAGATGGTGTGCTGTGAAACTGAAAACAGGGCCAGAACTGCAGAGATACCAATCTGTTCAGTGGGATTTCTCACCCCAGAAGCCAGAGGGAATTGTTACAGTGCTCCACACTTCCCATGAGCATGGAATTGAATCTTTGAGGGATCTTTGCACTTCTTTTAATGGGACCTTATGAGTACCTGAGACTAAATATCTTATGCTAAAATCACTTGCCAAGCTCTTCTTAGCATTCCAGTAGGATCAGATTCATACTTTGATTTCCAGAAATTCCTTATGTGTGCTGCTTCACTCCTGCATCCTTCTAGCTACACAAACTGCTTTTAATGTTTGCTGTGGCTATGGTATGTCAGTGGACTTCACAAGCCATGAACTCTCACAGCATGCCTGTGGCACTGCCAGGTGTCACAGGTTCCAAAAGACAGCTGAGGAATCTGTGGCAAGGACAGACCATAAGACCTACCAAGAATCACACAAGAAGATACTGCCATTGGGTCCTGGTAAATAGGAAATGTGGGCTGGATTCATGTGTCCAGTCCAGAAATCTGGTTTTCTCTCCAAAGTTTGGCTGCTGACAAACAAACTGTTTAGACTAAAAATAAAGGGAAAACAACACTGAAAATTACTGGTTGACTTCATCATGTGGTATGAATGCTTGTATCTTTTATTACAAAAAAACAACAACAACAACAAAAAAATAGAATCTTGTCTTATATTTGTTAAGCATTTTTATCAATATCTTTTTATCAAGCAGCAGTACCTTTGTGACAAGCAGTAGTTGGCCTGCCCTGCAGTGAACCATTTCCTGATGTCAGAAAGTTGATCCACTCCGAATTCACAACATCAGCACCATTAAGTATTTTGGAGGCATATAAGTGACAAGGTCAGTCTGGGAGTTCTGCAAGGCCACAGCTTTTGATTGATTCTCTCAAAACTTTCTGATGGCATGGTTACGAACTGTCAGGTAGCCTTTTAAAGAAGTTTTTCTTATTTCCCAGGAAAGATGTCTTGTGAATCTGAAAGCTAAAGACCTCAAGTTCGGCTTAATATTTATAGAAGTGGTTGCACACAGGCAGGGGGAGCACAGATCTCCCCATGCCCTGTCAATTTTGTGTGTGACAAATGGCCTTGAGGCAGAGTTAGAAGCAGAAAGGTCAGACTTGTTCATGACCCTTCTCTGAGAGTGAGCAGGGACATGTCGTTTAGCAGCTGTGGATGTGCGTGGTGGCCTTGGGAAGGAGCCTGCAGTGTCCCAGACCAAACTGAAAACCATTTACAACTCGCTGCCTGGTTGGGATTTAAGTGAGAGACACATCAATTTATTCCTGAGCTTGCCTCCATGCAGCTTCTCAGAATACCATGTATAAATACACTGCCCAACATTACACATAAATATATATATGTGTGTGTATATGTATACCTAAAAATGCAGTAACTACACAGACATAAAAAGAAACAGGCTGTGCATATTTGTACATTTTTTCATGTGGTTTGAAGCTGAAATTATACCAGATCAGAGTTTTTAAAAGTGGTTACCCAGCACTTCGGAAGCTGCTGTGCTTCCAACCCATCTCAGGGGCAGCTGCTGTCCCCGTTTGTGGATCGGGATGTTCTGGCCTTGTTTGGGCTCAGGGAAGCAGGCGAGGCTGTGCTGTGCTTGGCTGTGTGACACTGGCAAGGCTGGAGCTGAGCTCCCGTGCTATTTGCTAATGAAACAGCAGGGGAGTGCCAGGAGCTGCATTAAAGCAGGTGACACTGCCATGCTCCTGGTGCTGCTCTGCGTTCCCCAGCCAAGTTACTGCTTGGGAACCCTGCCTGTTTCGTGTCAAGTGTGTTCATCATCATCCTGTGAGCACGCAGAAAACCTGAGCAGAGCAAATCTTTAAGGTTCTGAAATGGAGGCAAACGTTTTGAATTCTGTGTCTTTATTTTTGAGGGTGTTTCTCCCTCGGGGCAGATGAATTACTGGGTTTAACAGCACTACAAATGTTAGACTGGAGTAAGAGGTTATTGCAGCTCTGCATTCATCACTGCTGACCCAGCTGTAGCAGCATAACTTTATATTGGCAAAGGCTGAGCCCAAACAGAGGGACTGCATCGTTAAGGGGTGGGAAACACTTAACGAGCAAGAGAAAAGACAATGATATGAAAAGAGAATTAAGATGTGATGAATTTACAAAGAAGAAAGAATCTTAAGTCCTGTCATCCTTTTTACAATATTGAGGAATGAAAATGGATCTTGTAATAACAAAGAAGAGCAATATTTGAAGCTGTCCCTAGAATATATTTTAGTGCAATTCATCAGCTACTGTAAAATATTGAGGACAAGGACACAGCAGGGTTCAGGATGGCTCCAGGGGGCACAGTAAACGTTACTTGGCAAACCAGACTTTTGCTCTCTATAATCCAATCTTTTCACTACAGTGGTCAGTAAAAAAAAAAAAGGTGAACTATACCCCATTTTTAATTTTACATTATAAAATTTTTAGGGTTTTTTTTGTTTTTGTTTTTGGTGGGGTTTTGGTTTGGTTTTTTTTTTTTGTTGTTGTTGGTTTTGGGTTTTTTTTGTTTTTTTGGTTTTTTTTTTGGTGGTATGCACTTGGTTAGGTTTTGTCTGCCAAGAAGGCTGTGAAGTTCACTGCTAATTCAAGGAAAATACACATAAAGTACTGTCCTTAACTCATATAAAGAAGTCTGACTTTGAAACAAATATATGTTTTCCAGTGAGTAGTTGTGCAAATTGAAATAGAGTGAATACTGCCCATGATAGTAACATTTCCTAGACTTGTGCCTAGCTGCAGTGCAATTGGCCTTTTTTTAACTGGGTGGGAGGTTTTTTAAGAGAGAATATTGTTCCGTTTATCTTTCTCTAGGTAGCTGTTTTTACAGTTCAGTACACTTGAGCAAACTGGTGCAATTTTCCTCTGTAAATGCCTTTTCTGCTACAAACACTGGCAGTTCATGTATTTTGGGTGCAAGAAGGGCTTTCATCTAATGGTCAGAACTAAGTAATTGGATTTTCTTGTGTGAATCAACTCAAGTTATTGTGTCCATCTTTCACTCCTCTGCTTGAAGGGGTTAAGCTGCATAAACCAGTAACAGTAGAATATTGGACTTTTTTGGATGCCTTACACCACAGCATACAGAATCTCTAAAGGATGAGCCACCTGGTCCATTGCACATGATAAAAATAAAGTTTTTACTAGAAAATTAATTCCTATATGGGGAACTGACAGCACACCATGCCAGTCAGCAGCACTTTGATACCCAGTCTGGCATTCCTTGTTGGGGCTGCACTCCTGGGGTGATACTGTCTCACATGATTTTTAAACTGATGTTATTTTAATTAACTCTGGACTGACTACATTGGTATCTGTTGGTGCTTGCTTTGGGTCAAGTATCTACTATCTAATTTTTCAGAATGGTTTATTCCCACCAGCACTTGACAACAGTTTACTGGAATTATCTTGCACCACTTCAGACATCAGAAATACTCTTTGTTAATGTTTAAGCCATGGTTATACTGCAACTGCACACCTTACCAGCTCCCTTCATAAATACTTGTGTAAAATTCATCAATTCTGGTGGAACTCATAAATTCTAGTGTAAAATTGTACTAGAGACTGTATTATCTATAAATGCTTTTTATGTTATTATGTCAGGACTCTTGCATGGGATAGGATCATGGTGTACTTTGAGTTTTGCTCCTCTTTTGCAGTCTCTAACCTACAGGTTCCTTTTTCCAGCAATTGGGGCTGGTTGTTACTTGTGCCCTGTCTGTACTATCACACTTAATTCCATAGTGAGTGCATTCCATAACTCCATTCTCACATGAAAGGAAATAAGCACCAGATTAAGTAAGTAGTAAGTCTTCTGTTACTATTCCTCTGTAGTTTGTACTTTCAGACTTTCTCATGAGCTCTGTTGTCTCTTGTTAAGTGACTTTAATATGTTTGGGGGTGGGGTTTGGTTTTGGTTTTGGGTTGGTTTTTTTGTTGTTGTTTGGTTTAATGGCTTTAAGAGGCATTGTCCACTTAAACTGAGATTCAGTCTTAGAGTTCTCATAGCTGCATCTTCAGTGACAACCCCAGGGAAGGTCCTTAAACCTTTGTAGTTTTCCCACTTATTTTGCTCTCTGGGGGTAGCAGCACCTATTTTGGCACAGCATCTGCAGTGCTCAGTCTAGAAGGAGGTGGTCTGAACTTAAATATTCCCTTTGACGAGGCAAAGACAACCTTAATCCTGAAAAGTGCCAGGTCTGCATCAATTGTGTTGCTTTCAGGATTCATCAACAGGATGCATCTTACATTTGGCATAAGATATTTATGGGATAGATGTACTCATGTACTTTCCCTTTTACCTGGGAGAAGGCTGCTGATTGTTAATTGCAGAATGGATTTTGTGGTGATTTCACACGTACCTCTTAGAGAGTGCTGTGAAATTAGGCTAGGTATCGAAATTGCTTATATATTAATAATTTTGATAAGCCATTTTATGGAATTGTTAAGGTTGGAAAGGACTTCTAAGATCATCAAGTCTGGCCATTAAAAATTTTTAAGTGAAGGCACAATAATAATAAAACCACAAAAAACTGATGTAGAACTGATATGATTTTAAATGTTTAGTGAACAGAATTGGAATCCCCCAAAACAGCAGTGTAGGAAACTGCTATAGGTCTATCTACAGTTTAACAAAATTATTCCAGATGTTATTTGCTGTTGGGGTTTTGGTTTGCTTTGCTTTTTTGTTTACCAGTTTTAAGTGGAAAATGAGTCCATTAAACATGGAAATGGTTGCAAGGTACATTGTCTAGCAGAGTTTTCTCATTGCAATCCTGACTTTTAAGGAATGAGAGCAGCCCTGCCGAAAAGGACTTGGAGGTTCTGGTGGATGAGAGGCTGGGCATGACCTGACCATTTGCACTGGCAGCCCAGAAAGCCAAATGTGTCCTGGGCTGCATCCAAGGCAGGGGGGGCAGGTTGTGAGACCCCACCTCAAATACTGCATCCAGATCTGGGGTTCCCAGCATAAGGAAGACATGAATCTGCTGGAGAAAGTCCAGAGGAGGCCACAGAAATGCTCAGAGGACTGGAGCACCTCTGCTCTGGAGCCAGGCTGGGAGAGCTGGGCATGTTCAGCCTGGAGAGGAGAAGTCTCCAGGAGACCTTCCAGCACCTTCCAGTGCCTAAAGGGGCTCCAAGAGATCTGGAGAAGGGCTTTGGACAAGGGCATGGAGTGACAGGACAAAAGGGAATGGCTTTAAACAAGAAGACAAGTTTAGATTGGATATTAGGAAGAAATTGTTCCCTGTGAGGGTGGTGAGGCCCTGGCCCAGGGTGCCCAGAGAAGCTGTGGATGCCCCATCCCTGGAAGTGCTCAAGGCCAGGCTGGACTGGGGCTCTGAGAAACCTGATCTAGAGCAGGGGGTTGGAATAGATGACCTATAAAGGTCCCTTCCAACCCAAACTATTCTATGATTTTATAATTCCAAAATGGGTTGAAGCTCTCATGCTACTCCCAGGATTCACAAGTGGGACCTTCAATAAGCCACAGACATTGGAAACATCAGTCTCAGCAGGGCCTGGGGTAGGCAGGGAAAGGCACGAGAAAGAGGAGAATTGCAAAGTCTGCCTGCAGTGCTCAGAGCAGGGGCTGTGCAGAGGACCTGAAGCCTGTGTGACATTGTACTGAAAGCTGCTGGACCGAGTAAATACAGTGAAGTTCTGAAAACCGATCATTTAAAAGCAATATTTCGTAAGAGGCTGTTTAGTGTCTCTCCCGTTGTCTTCAGGTCACAGGAAAGCTTCTATGAGCCTTGATGTGGGATCTGAAAGCCATGACAGTGTTGGTTTGCACCACTCCGACTGTGCTTTCCCCAGGGTGAGTCTGTTTGAGGAGCCACCTGTGCTGAGCTGCTGTGCTCAGTAAATCTGCCCAACTGAAGCTTTCTGTTGTGGGCTGTTGTGCTGTGGGATAGAGACCAGGGCCCTCAAAACCTTGAATTCTGCCTGATTTCTCTTGGTTTTAGTTTTGTGAGTATAAGAGGTAGGTTGAAAAGCCCTGAAAAATAATGTAGTTTGCTTTTCCTTTCTTTTATTTTTTTCTTAATTTGTATTTTGTGGTTGATTGCAATCTTGGCTCTAGATTTTTCCTGCTACTGCTAAATTATAAATCTGGGTAGTCAGAACCTGAGCTGTCAAAGAGTTTAGTCCATCCTCTAACAGACAAACTTAACTAAGAAAAGCTGAGCAGGGACATGTAGGTGCCAATAGCAATTCATTGGTCAGAAGTCCCAGGAACCTGAACCTGAGGTCAGTGGGGATTCCATTTTAAGTTCAAAGTGTACATGGGGTTCTTGTTCTGGTCCCCTTTCCTAATCTCTTCTGGTCTTTATTTGAGACAGATAATGCCTCTGCTTTCTTCAGTGGTTCTCTTTTCTCACTCAGATCTGATCTTTCCACTGGATTTCTGCTACTCTGTGACAGAGGGCTGTGCAAATTTGGCTAGTGTCATTTTTTACTAGGGCACCCTTGCTCCACATGGTCACAGAGACCTCCTTTTCTTAGGAAGTCAGTCTAAAAAAACTTAGAAAACTTCCCAGCAGATGGAAAGGCCACGATGTAGTACTCCACTTGTACACCATGAACATACTAATTGAAGGGGAATAAGTGCCAATTGACTCGCTTTTGAAAAAAGAGTTGCACTTTTGGAAGTCGGGAGGAGGAGATTAACATCTCTGAAAATACTGAAAAGGCATGATTTGGCAGAACAAGGAAATGGTTTTGGTTTGCCCAGTGATCATTCCCAAATGTGTACATGAGCTCCATACTCTGCTCGCCCACCCACTAGAAAGTGGTAGCAGAAGCTCTGTAGAATAGCTCTAAACAAAGGTTCTTGGTGTCAAACATGAAAAATAAGATCCCAAATGAAATGTTCTTGCCACATGTCCATTAAAAAAGTATGAATTTATGATGTAAATGCTGCAAATGAGACATAGCAGATTCTCATCTAGCAGAAGTGTCTTACAGCTCTAATTTAGGTAAGCAATAACCAATTTTCTAAGGTCATAAATAATGGTTATTGTTCATGGTTTCCTGATCTCCTTGTTCCTGGCCTTTCACATTTATGCCAGTAGTTCTCTACATTTAAAGTACTAAGCACAGAGATTGATGATGTTATTTACACTTTACTTAAATACATTTTTTCTCACTTCTTAGAGACAAATATCAGTAATGAAATCTAACTCTGCCCATCTGTTCCTCCCATTAAAGCTACCAAAGCATTACAATTCTGATTTGAGAAACAAATGGAGACACAGATCTTTGTCACATCTGAGCAGAAAGTCTTTCAGATCTTCCTGGAGACCCCTTGGAGACAACAGTATCCTGAGCAGGCACAAGCATTCCTCTCTGAAGGCCCAGCAGCACTAAATTAGATCTGTCTCCATGTTTGGAAAACTTGTGTGCTGCTTGGCTTTGTGAAAGAACTGCTCTGTATCTAAAGGACAAGGTAAAACTGTGTACATGTAGCAGAGCACAAAACTAAGGTTAGAGCTGCTGTTTAAAACTGAGTTTAAATGGAAGACTCCTGCATTTCAATTTTGGCTCTCTCCCTGGTTCACCAGGTCACCTGGATTAAGTCACTCTTCCAAGGCCTCTTGTTTCAACTACAAATGGTGCAGAAGGGGGTCCTGGCAGATTTCTCCTGCCCATGTTGTGCCCCTGAAGCAGATTGCTGCTGCCACTTTCCTTCCTTTCTCCTGAAGATCACCATTCCTTGGACATCTTTGTGTCCCTGTGTCTGCTGCTCTCCCTCACAGGCAAACAGATCTGCTGAAACCCTCCATAAGGGCAGCCAACATTTGAGGGAGGTGAAACCATCCTTCTGAGGGAGCAGGAAAAACAGGAAATGCCTGCAAGCAGTGGAATTGTTTGTTCAATGAACACAGTGGAGCCCAGATACTCATCTCTGAATGCAGCTGTCACATTCACTGCCCCATGAAGATGGAGATGAATGTGCAAAATTGTGCCACTATTTTATAGTTTCTTTTCCCCTTTATGACTTTTTATACTCTGGTTTCACGACTGGCTGCAGCATGTGAATAATTTGTGGTGAGATCCTAGCATGAGATCTGCCTGAAAAAGGCCACAACTGAAACAGAACATCTCAGAGTGAAGTGAGCAAGAAGTTCTTTCCACGGTGGAAGGTTCTCATCGAAGAAAGGGAGAACCACTAAATCACCCTGTGTGCCCTGAACTCGGGCTGTGGTTTCAGTGAGGCCACTGGGAACCCCCACACCTGCCAAGTTAACCCCACATATTGGCTTACGAGCCATGCCCTTGTCACATCTAACCTGATAACTTGTCCAAGCATGTTTCCATAAAGACTGAGAGACATTCAACCAAAATCATTACAAATCACCCAAATACAACGCCTTGAGCTGCATCTCAAATGTACCATTTATCTGTGGAATCAGATCGCAGTGTAATACAGTTGTTTGAGCAAGTCAGAGAACTATTACAGCTTAATTAAATTAAGGGCTTTTTTCAGCATGGAGCTCCTGGCCAGCACTGCCATCCCTCAACACGGAAGCTGACACTGTGCTGAGTGGCTGTGTTTATCTGCCAGAACAACATGAGGAAAGCACCAGGGTGAGGCCTGGGAGATTTTTATTCTCTTTCCAGCCTTTCCACAAGCTTCTCCTGTGATTTACAACTTACCACCAGTGTGGTGCCAGATGAGCTCTTCCAGCTGCAGCTTTTTTAACCATAACATTGATGCCTAAAGAGGCCAACCTAGAAACAGACACCAGACAGGAGGAAGGGAATAAAGGTGGATATTTATTTGAAAGGCCTTCAGAGGCACACCCTGGGCAGGCCAAAGGCTACACCCAAGATGGACCCCGAGTCACGAGTTCTGCACACTTTTATAGGTTTGGTCCATTTGCATCTCAACCCAATTTCACCAATTAAACTTTAGCCAATGATGTAATTTCCCCTCAGCTTGCCCCCCTTCTCAAGATGCTGGGTTACACATTTTGGGCCTAGGCCGGGCTGGGTGTCCTTGGAGAGCAGCCTGGAGAGGCTTTGTTCTGTCTGTCTCAGCATGAGAGAGCAGCAGCTCACAGGCTCCAGGACACTGCAGAGTTACACACTAGGAATGCAGAACTTGAAAAATATAAAAGCTAAAAAGTAAGGCATCAACATGTTGTAGCTGCTGGTTCTTGTGGACATCCAGCAGTGGAAATGGCCTGAGGGAGGAGGTCAGAGCCCTGCCAGATCTGCTGGTGTCTCTCCAGCTGTACCTGTTTCCCATCCTGCTTCTGTTTTCAGAGCAAGGTGATGAGCAGCCAAGCACAGTATCTTTTTAATCCTGACCAGCTGTAACAGTTCTTGATTATACCTTAAAACAGGTGTCACAAAAACAGTCACCAAAAAACCCAGTGAAAAAGAAACTATAAATGGGTGCAGTTCCATAAATCTGTGGGACAGCTTTGGAAAAGGAGCACCAAGTGTTCCTAATCTCCCTTTCAGAGCTCGATTTACAGTTGAAAGCAATGAAGTGCTATTTCAAGCAGTTGGGTTTTTTTTCTGGCAAAATGAAGGTCTAGGCATTGATTCCTATTGAACTTAGGAAAATTCTGCTTTGATTTCAGAGGGCTGCAGCAAACTGCCTGCCCAGCTTTGCTCCTAGGATTGTGCTGTCAGTCACTTCTCCTCCAGGGTTGAACACTGAGTGTGGGCATAAATTTAAATCAAAGTTTCCACAAGTTACTGACATAGCCACAGCCCTGAACACCTGTGGGAGCTCACCTTGCACGGTGTGCTGGGTACCACTTGTCTCACAGTGAGGTTTCATTGCAGAATTGATTCTTAACAACACCTGGCAAAACCACAGATCCTCAGGTCACAGACCTTTTCTTCCTGCATTGACAGGCTCGGGTTCTTGCTGTTTCTGTACTTGAGATATGAAAGTTTGAAGTAAAACCAGATTCTCAATGGGGGGATTGTGAAAGAAGTGGTACATTGTGGGCTTTTTCTCTGTGAGAGCTGTGGAGAAAACTGGAAACCTGTTTGTGTGGGAGAGGGGAGGTTTAAAAGACACCTTTAAAGTGAAGTAGGATTTCTTAGAATTAAGAATGAAACAGTTCCCAGCAGTGTTCTGAGCACTAACCTAAAAAACAGTTGAAATGAAGTTGTTTTCCCCAAAGCTAAGTGCTAGAGGTTTCCAAACCATCTGTATCCTAAATTCAAGCTCCACAGACTGAACCACGGTTATCAATAACATCATGATGTGTGAGAAATATGTTGGCTGTGATACCTCTTGCATATACTGAAGTTTTTCCCTCAAAATATTTCTTTTGTAACTACATTATGTCAGTCCACATGTGTAACTTCTTTAGGTGATGGAAGGTGCTAGAAGGTCTCCCTGGAGCCTCCTCTTCTCCAGGCTGAACACACCCAGCCTGACTCCATAGCAGAGGTTCTCCAGCCCTCTGAGCACCTTCATGGCCTCCTCTGGACTCACTCCAGCAGCTCCATGTCCTCCTTATACTGGGGGCATAGCCAACTGCTGTGCCTAAAAAATATAACTAATCACTCTGCCTTGCTCAGCTTCACCCCAGTAAGGCTCCCTCTCTTGCTTTGCACACCCCATTGTTGCTGCAACACCAGGAAACTCCATTTCTGTCTGGTCAAATGAGTCACTCGGTCTGGGCAAAGTGGTGTGTGACCACTGAAATGTGAGATTTCTCATCAGCTTGCAAGATTTGGCTATTTTGCCCACTCCTTAGAGGCTAAGAGAAATTTTGGTGCTGCAGTTTCATGCAAGTCCACGTCAGGGCACCGTGTTGGATGCACTTGGCTCTCATGGGTTTCTCTCAGGCAGCACCTGGGCTCACCTTCAGCAGCAGCATCTGTGCAGGCACAGAGGTCCCTGGGCCCAGTAGCTCATGTCAGTGGTGCCCATGATGCAGAGACCTCAGGGCCCCTTGGGAAGGCACCTTTGTTCACCTGTATTGTGTGTGGTGTTCAAATTTGAGTGTGCATCAGCAGTTTCTTCACACAGGAGCTCCTTCTCTGCTCCACGCTGTCATGTTCAGGGTGGAGGCAGATACCTGGGAAGCTGATGTGAAATCAGCACCATGATAGCAGAGTTGTATCCTGCAAAACAGCATCAGATGCCATCAGATTTGAATAAAGTTTTGGGACCTTCTGTGAATGGGCAGCAGCTGGCATTGCTGGCATTTGTGTCTGTTCAAGCACTTACTGTTCTGTGATATTTTTTGAAAGCTCTCGGGATACATGTCTCTTCCCTGCTCAGTTACTCCATGTCACTCTCTGAGGGTACCTGTACTCACATCCTAAACAAGGAGATGGACTCATTTCCTTAGAATTGCCCTTAAAATGAGAAGATTTTATGGAAGTGGCTTTCCTTTCAGGAAAATCCCTCTCAAATCAGATGGAGAAGGTGATGCCAGCTGCTTCACTGCCTGCCTTCTGGTTTGTTTACAGCTCCTTTTATTCTCTTTTTTTTTTTTTTTTCTAGTTCAACAAGTGAGGCAATCTGACCGCACACGTTCGGGGTGCTGGGTGCCGACCCCGGCGCTGTGCCTGCGGTGGAGGTGTTGTGTCACCCAGCCCAGCAGAGCCAGCCCTGCCTGCCCTGCAGCTGCGAGAGGGGGATGCACACCCGTGCACAGCCTGCCTTTCATCTCTCCACCCTGTGCTCCAAGCAGCGAGAAGCAGCGGCTGGTGAGGGAAAGGAGGCTGACACAGCCCCCCCAGGCTGGTGTCCATCTCTACCTCGCTGTGTGGCCTTATCCACTCTCCAGTGCTCAGCTCACAGCTGCATCACCTTTCATTATGATTCTGCTGCTCTGGCAGCTAACTGGGTTAAGATTACCAACGAGGTTTCTGATCAAGCGTGAAGGAAGTGAGGACACGCATACCACTGCTGTTGCGGTGGTGCTCTCTTGTTCATTGGTGGGCGTGCTGTTAAAACAAATGAACCTTTGTTTCTTTCTTCATTTTTTTTTTTTTTTNGTTTTATAGACATTCTGATGCTATTTGCTTAGGCAAACAGGCAAGCAGGCATCTTCATAGCCTTACTGCAGCATTTGCTCATGGAGAGCAAGGATAACATAAAGTTTTTTAAGAGGGATGTTTTTCTCCTTCTAGCCTGCGCTATTCTAAATAACTTCATGTCTTTCTATTCTCTTTCCAGGTACCTGTGACTCCCATCCTCTGGTGAAGGTGCTGAGGGCAGCTGGAGGAACGAGGGCATTCTGATTGTCCCATTCTGTAGAAGGCCTAATTCTTAGTTACAGTCTTGTGTTAGCCTTGCCAAATTCAACAGTCACACTAACAAGAGCTATCTCTCAAAATTGGAATTTATTTCAATTGTGTTTTATTTTTAAGAAGATGAGAGAACCCACAAGAGTTCCCTCTGCAGGATACATCTTCAGTCATTTCACCACTCCTAAGAGTGAACTGACTCCCTGCTGAGTTATTCATGACCCTTCTCAGCCAGGCTGATGTGTGTCTGATCACTTCCTGAAGCTGCTGTGAGGAATAAATCAAGCATCTCCCCTCACGCTGAGCGCTGGCACATCACACAATTTCTCTGGGACTCTATGAAAGAGAAAAAAATCAACACAAACCAGAATCTGTCTCACATCCCAGATGAGCTGCCCAGCATTTTAGCTCTCAAACCAATTCTCCTCATTGTGCCTCTCGGTCCTGATGCTCTTCCTCATTCCTCTGCCTAAAGCTCATTTCTTCCATCATGCCCATATGTAACAAATTGTGATCAGCCAGGTTATATCACTGCACTTTTATCACTGTCCCTGGGGCTTTCTCACTCCTGAAGGATGGTCTGGAGTGACAGTCACACTAGAGAAGCAAGAAAACTGGTGTTAAGGAAGGTGGAAAGCAGCTGGTGCAGGAAGGGGTAAAAGTTGGAGGTGGGAAAGAGGGAAGAGAGAGGAGGAAAGACTCAAAAAAGAGCCATGGCCAAACCTCGAGTCTGAGAAACAAAGGTTACACTGGAGAGTGACTTTTGTCAAAATGCTGATGATGGGTTTGAGAGGCAGCTCTGACAGAGGAATCTGCCCAGCTGGCCCTACCCAAAGAGGTATGAAATGAACTTCGATGGTCTTTAGGGCTTCAGAGGCAGAAGCCCCCTAAAAGCTCCAAGCTCTGTTAAATGTTTTTGTGAACATACAATGCTGTTAATCTCTTTGGAGATGGGAAATCAAAGTCTGAGCTTTTTCTGAGCAACATGCTCAGGTACAGGCCTAGCCAGGGAAAGGCTCAGGTGCAAATTCCTTTTTCATTTGGTTTGAGCCTGTGTGGGATGTTTAGGTTCGGGATTGCTGTTAGATCCTTACCCTAGGGCTGGCTCTGGAGGTGACCCTGTGCAGCCATGATCAGATATCTCCACACAGCCACTCACCTGTGCTTTGGAGGAGATGGAGACTCTATGTCTGCTCAAATGGCACCTCTGGGTGACTGCAGGGCACCTTCCAAAGCCAGCAGGATCCTCTGCAGCAGCAGAAATGTCCATCAGGCCAGGTACACAGGAGAAATAAGAGAAGTATCTCTGCAGATATATCCAGAGATCAGCACTTACCTTGGGTTAAATAATGTGTTTGGTACTTTTCTGTCCCTTATGGGCGTTTTTTAGACTCTTCAGAGGACCTCAGCAGGTTTGGGGTTCCACCAAGAGTTCTTTGTACATCACTTGTTCAGGTTGAGTCAAAACTGCTTCTCAATAGCACCTTAACCCATATTTTTCAGAATTTAATCTGAATTACTGCCATGAGGCCAGTTCAGCAGGGCTAGTGGCCTGCTCACAGCCTGAAGCAGAGGCAGCCAGGCTGGGCTAGAGCTGAAAACTGCCTCTGATCAGCCTAGCTGGAGCTGAGGGAAGCCAGAGCATAGTGGATGGGTTGGGGGTTTCCACAGGCCACAGCTTGCATGTACAGAGTCCCCTCTGTCCCAAAAGCAGAGAAGACAGGGACAAAAACACAAGGGGATAAATCCAGTTGCGTTACCCATTTGACTTGGAAGAGCAGGCAGTTTTGGGCAGAATCTTTCCTGGGATCTACTGAAACTGCTGGAAAAGCAGACAAATCCTGAGGTCCTGCCCCCAGGCTGCAACCCTGAGTGTGTCACAGCCACAGCAACAGTGCTGCTGCTGTGAAAACAGCCCTCCTTGGTTTGTGGTGATAAACAAATGACAGCAAAGGGGGGGAAACTTCATAGTTTTGTAAACTTTCCAAACCCACGTGTACACGTGAGCCAACGGTGCAGAGGGAGCAGCACAGTGCAGCTGCAGAGGACGCACGTGCAGAGGTCTGTGCTCAGCCAAAACCTCTGTGTACGTGTAGGAACCCCTTTCCCTATGGATATACCATCATCCCAGGGCTAATCCCTGCTGGGCCACACTCACAGTGCAGATTTGGGACTGAAGAGTGGATAATGTGAATTTTCTGTGGTTTCTTTTTCTGCTACAGGGTCCCAAAATAGGTTTAAGGGGTAAAGGCTTTGTAGAAAAGTGTAATATTCACTGAGAAATTAATTCTCATGAAACAGGAGAATTAGTGAGGTGTTAGCAAGTAAGAAAGGTGCTTTAACCAAAATAACCATGTGTTTTCTGTGAGGCTTTGTGATGGGGAAACTGAAGGGAGTAGCAAAGCGTAGAGGGGACCAGGTACTGGGCCTTTCCCACCCAGGTGGGAGGGCTGGAGGGAGAGTTCAACCTCCCATCCCAAGGGTGAAGCGGGTGTATTTGTGGTTCTTGGCAAGAAAATAGTGGATTTCTGTGGGTTTAGACCATGATTTGTTTGTTTATATTTTTATGAGCTCGGTTATAATGTGTATTTTTAAGGAGAAGTGTCTTTATCAAAGTTTTGCATTTCTTTAAAGCACCTGTGCTGCAGCAACATGACAGTTATTTGCACTTCTCAGCCTGGTGATTGTGAAAAGTGGGTTTTAAATTAATTTCTCAGTTTTTACTCAGTTTCTGCTAGGTTAAAGGACTTTATCTATCTATTTCAACCTGAATTGCAACGGGCTTTTTGTCTGTGTAACCCCCACCCACTGCCCCATTCTCAGAGAGTGCAGCACATCTGAGATGGAATTGAACATGGGCTGGAAATTAGGTAGTTAATCTAGTTTTTGAAATTGCCAATGTTTTTAAATTGTTTGAGACCCCCTGTATGTATTTTGAGGCTCCTTCTGTATTCAGAGGCAGGGAGAGATGCAGGTGGGGAGAGGCAGAGTGAGAGAGGGGAGTGGGTTTGTGCACCAGCTCAGAGCCCCATTCTGCAGCCCAAGGCAGAAATCTTTGTGTTTGAGTGAATATTCTGCAGACAAAAAGCAAGTGAGGGATCTGGGCCTATAAAAGAGAAAAAAACACCGTATCTTTTCTTTTGGCCCGGATTTCTCTTTACCAGTGTGGCCAAAGCTACAAGCCTGGGTAGTGAGTGAGAGGCGGCGATTGAACAGGCAGCTCATTGTCTTACAGACAGATTTATTGAGTATGAGCACAACTAAGAAAAGCAAAGCAAAGCAGTGATGTCCAGGCTCCGGAAACAAGTTCTCACCAATCCGCTGGCCAGACGTGCTGGGAGTCTTGGGAACCTGGAGGTGGTGCTGCAAAGGTCCATGTGGATTCAGCTCCTTAAAGTCCGTGGTGATTACAGGGTCTTCTGTTCTGTTCATCTTTCACCGTCTTTCCTCAAGTCTTTGAGGCTGTTCACACCCCTGCTATCTTCAATGGGTGCTTTTCCAAGTTCGGGTGTTTCTTTCCAAAGACACTGTCCTTGGCTTTTCTTAACCCCATCTCTTTGGCTTAAGGACTCTTAAATCACACAAGAGCAGCTTCTTAACATTAGCATTTGGGGATGGGAGATTCAAAAACAAGTTACTTATGCTAACTTTTGCTTCTTTACTATAAGGGTGATTAAACAATGAAATAGGTTTGCCCAGAGAAGTTGTGGAGTCTCCATCTGTGGAGATGGTCAAAGCCCAGCTGAACACAGTCCTGGGCAATCTGCTCTAGGTGACCCCACTTGAGCAGGTGGCTTTGGACTAAATGAAACCTCTCAAGAGGTCCCTTCCAACCTCAACCATTCTGTGACTTGTGCCATCTGCAGGCTGCTTGGCCTGTCCTCCCCTCCTAGGTGGCCCTCTGGTAACAGAGAAGGCCATCCCTCTCATCAAGGTCTGGTATGGCGTGTGTCCCCACCGCTCAACGCCTACTGGGTTGCAGCCAACAGCGGAGCCAAAAGATCTTCTTGGTGGCAAACACAGAGGCCAACCCAGTCTTGCCCTTGACTACGGCAGGAGGCGCTTGGCCAGCCCCAGGCCTTTCATCTGGTTGTCAATGCAGAGCTTCACCTGCCTCATCCAGTAACAAGTGGCTACCATGGCAAAGCACACACAGATTTGCATCAGCAGTATAACTACAACGGGGTGCAGCAGCGTGTTGAAAATGCCAGCGGCTGTGGGGGACCAGCCGAAAAAAACTTCCCACCAGTGGTGTTCTCCCACCCTCTTAATTCGTTCCATTACCTGTTTTATAACTTTACCATCATGGTGAACGGTTATTAGGATCTTTTTAGCTTCGGCCTTGGCATTTTCTAGCAGCTGCTGTAAATTTGCATGCTCTAACATTTCTTTTACAAGTGATAAATCCATACCAATGGGAGTCGGGGTTATACTACGATACAGGGTATAGTTTCTAATTAGCAACTGGCTAGTAAACACAGGTGGTTTATACACAAAATCACAGCCTCTAATAGTAGCTACATTGCAAGCACACATATTTGAGTCGTTAAACACGGTCTGGTTATAGGCTTCATTAATTTGCACATATTCGCACATCGTTCTGAAGCACACACAGCCTTTCCCTACGTACACTAACACGGTTTTGTTACTGCTCTGGGGGTTGATCTCAAAGTGACACACCCCTTCTTTGGTGTCAAAGCACACATCGCTTGCCTTAAGGGCATCATCCTCGCATATGAATCCCAGCCCCCTCTCCAAAATGCAGGCTTCCAAATCTACCGTCTGCCACTTCCCATCAGACACCCTGGCCCACATGCGGTGGTCCAGGGGGTAGACCACCGACCCGTTTGTGTTTACCCCCAGGGCCACGATGGGGTAGACCTTTTCGATGCGAGCCTCTGCCACAGTGAGGACGTGGGCAATGACTGCGTTAAGGGCCTGGTCGTGGGTGAAGTTGACGAGCCTCCACCAGGCTTGGAGCTGCCGCTCCTTCTCTGTGGCCGCGTCCCACACGATCTTTCGGATCTCGGTGGGCAGGACGCCGTTGTCGCCGTCTCTCAGGATACCTGCAATGACACTCTGCACCCACATCTGGGCCTGGATGCAGCTAAGAGCAAGAGAGACGTTACTTTGTTCGATGCCCAGGGCTCGCAACAGCACCTGATGGTCTTTCTCACTTATTTGTTCCCAGGTGGGCAGCACCTCTGACACAAGCCACTGCCCCATCCCAAGGCTGGACAGGGATGAATTCAGGGGCTTGAGGAGGCCCTGCACGCCCGAGGTGACGGTCTCCAGCTTGTTTGCCAAGACCTCAGCATTCATACTGTTGAGGACTCCCAGCCCGGCACCTCCTCCTCCCAGCGCTGTGGCCAGCAGGTCTCTCCTGGCCCGGGCGCCCTGGAGGGAGCGGCTGTGGAGCCACGCCAGCCAGCCCGTGTGCAGGGTAGACAGAAAGGGGGCACAGTGTGGTCTGACAGAGGAAATATTAACAGTGGACAGAGACAGCACCACCTTCTTTAGTGACCGGACAGGCCCTGTCAGCAGCTCCTGGATGTGGTTTTGCTTCACTACATAAGGACCTATTTTGGAAATAAAAGGGGGCAAGACAGCAATGATGGCAAATTCTTTTCTAAATCCTTCGGGGCCTCCTATCCACCACTTTCCTCCAAGCTCGGGGGACATTTCTACGCTCAGGTTTCCTCGACACCACACCTGGAGGGTTACGATCAGGTGTGGGCAGCGTCCATAATCTTGATTATACCATGAAGCCTCCGCATCTAATTCAGATCTATCAAGTGTTTTGGTCTCACGGAGGCAGCTCAATGGAATGATCCTCTTGTGGCCGTTAGGGGCTGTGACAGTCACGGTGGTGCCATCAATTTGCATGGGGTCAGTTACACTTTCTTGGGAGTATTTAATTTCCAATTTTACCTGGCTGCCGATTTCAACAAAAGGTGCTGCATGCCAGGCCAAAAAATGGCACTTTGAGGTCTTAATGGTAGCAAAGGAGGGTGCTGTGGTGCTGATCTTGAATTTAAAGGACAGCCCCACGCTATTGTGTGCCCACAGGCAGACCACAAAGACTGGCTGGACCAAAGTAAAATTGTACCAGCAGTCAAAATTTTCCACAGCACAGATTTTTTTCTGGTTCTTCTTAGTTTTTACTTCAGTGACAGAGATTTGATTTACTCGCTGGTGAGTGGATCCGTTAATTACCCTGCACCCCACCTTTATTTGCTGTCCCACCTTCCCCAGCAGCTGTGGAAGTCTGTTTGTGCTATCCCAGCCCCACTCATTTTCCAAGTACACCTCTGCCCCATGCATAACCACTGTTGACAAATTTAAGCCTTTGTTAGAATTTAATCCCATGATTCCCGTATGTTTTATGTAAGCTTGGGACCAAGGCCAATCAGTCCCAATTTTTGTGTGCCTCCTAACCCTGCGCTGGGCTGTGGCCTGTGTGCCAAGGTGCCTTTGTAAGTGAGAATGAATGACATTTTGTCCAAGGTGCTGATGGGTGGCTTGGACACATTGGGTGCTCAGCACTATGCACATACCAGAAAGCAAAGTAAATCCTGCAATCACAAATTTGAAAGCATTTTCCCCGCAGCACAAACAGGGCTGGTGATGCCACGAAGTTCGCCCTTCCCGCTGGTCACAATCGTCTTCCATTTTCCTTTATCTGCAAAACATAAGCAAGGCGGGCTCTCCAGCCCCGTTAGTTTCCCTTCCATGCTTTTAATTGTGAAGAATGGAACCATTTTTCCTCCCTTTTTGCCCCCTTTCTGATTTCTACCTGGTACACAGAGGGGCTGGCCTTGTTCACAACCCTAACGGGCCCCATCCACTGGGGTTCCAGCTCCTGGTTCTTCTCTCTAACCCTTCGGTATATAACCAGGTCCCCCGTGTTCCACTCCACGGGTCGCAGCAGCACTCCCAACTGCTTATCCATCTTGGGGATGTTGGTCTCCTGCACTGAGGCGAGTTGGTGATAGGTGACTGACACCGTCCTCAGCATGTCCTGGACCCACCTGTCCATCAGCACACGGGGCTGCATTTCATCCGGGGGCTCCCCTCCTTGCCACCAGCGTTCCAGAGTCTTCGGGTCTCTTGCAGGAGGAAATCTTGGGGGAGAAGGTGTTTGAGATGCCAGGGCACCCCGTAACGCCAGCAAGGTCAGTGGGAGCTTGTAGTCCCAGTCTTTCCTTTGTTGGCTCACGAGCTTCCTCAGTGCTGTCTTCAGTGGTTGGTTGGGATCCTCTGCTGAGTTGGGCCTCTGGAAATGCCCCGTGATGTGGAGCTTTTGCTTGATTCCCAGGGCCTTGCACACCCCTTTTGTGACTTCCCCAATGAAGCGTTGGCCGTGGTCTGAGTGGATCTCCTTTGGGATGCCCCACCGTGAGAAGATGTGCTCTACCAGGATCTTTGCGGTTGCATTGGCTGTGTTGTTTCGAGCTGGGAACGCTTCCACCCACTTGGTGAAGCTATCACTGACCACTAGGCAGTACTTGTTGCCTTGGGCTGTTTGGGGCAGAGGGCCAATAAACTCCATATGCAACTTGCTCCATGGCCCAGAAACCCTCTGGTGGCCCAGGATGGCTTTGGCCATTTTGGCATCGGGATTGTTGGCTGCACATGTCAGGCAGTTGCTGACATACTTCTCCACATCCTCTCTCATTTCTGGCCACCACCCAGCGCCCTGCAGCCTCACCATGGTCTTGTCTGTCCCCAGATGCCCCTGCTCGTGAGCCAGGGCCACCAGCTCTGTCCGAACCAGCTCAGGCACCACCCAGACTGGGAAATCTGCCCCCTCCCTCCGCGCCAGGACCAGCCCAGAGATGTCCTTCCACACCTTGCACCCTTTGTACTCCCTGCCCTGCGCTAACTCCCGGAGCCTGGGGTCCTGTGCCTGCAAGCCCACCAGATCCACACTCTCCCACTGCCTGCTGGGAGCCACCAACACTGGGCCACTCTCTGATATCTTGCTGGCCTTCCACATCAGCCCTTCCTTTGCACCTTGCTTGGCTTTGGCATCTGCCTCCTTGTTCCACTTGGCTTCTTCTGTTCCCTTCTTGTGGGCCTTGACCTTAATGATCTGGGCCGGGCGCGCCCTCTGCTCTGCCAGCCTGGCAAGGTACAGCAGCTTTTTGGCATAGGTGACGGGCTTGCCATCAGCAGACTGCATGTCCCTCTCCCTCCAGAGGGGCAGCCACTCCAGCGCCACACGCACCACCCAGCCCGAGTCTGAAAAGATGGCCAGCGGCTGGTCTGCCGGCGTGTTTTCCAGGGCGGCCATCACAGCCACCAGCTCGGCGGCCTGGATGGAGTGCGGCAGGCACCTCCCCTTCACCACCTCCCCGGTGCCCCGGTTGACAGCGGCGTAGCCCGTGTAGGGCACCCCTTCCTCGTGGTAGTTGGACCCATCCACGAACCACACAACGTAGCCTCTCTCCTTGGCCTCCTCCAGGCTGAGGCTGCTCTCAAACAGGGGTGCCCGCCATGGCTTGGGGTCAGTAAGGGAGACTCCCTGCCCCTCCCCATGCCTCTCTCCACTGATTACCACCCTGTAGGCACCAGGTGAGGGGTCCCCGGGGACCTCCTTGTTGGTCAACGCCAACGCCCAGTTGGCCATCCTGGGGCAGCGCAGGGGACCTCCATCCCCCTTTCCCAACAAGAGGTACCTCACTGGGGTGCGGGAGGTCCTCAGCAGCACTGGGGCCGACCCCACCAGGTACTCCCAGTGCTGCAGGGCCCAGGTTAAGGTTAAAACCTCCCTCTCATAGTCACTGAATTGTTGCTCAACTGGCGTCAGGAGACGCGAGGCGTGGGCAACAGGGAGCAGGTTGGCACTGTGTTGCTGGCCCAGGGTGGCCTGCAGCCCCCTCCCCGTGCTGGCCAGCTGCAGAACATAGGGTCTGTCCCCCAGAGGATGTGCCAGCATGGGGGCTTGTGCCACGCTCTCCTTTAAGGTCTTCACTGCCTCGTCCTGCTCTGGCCCCCATTCCCAGGGGGTGTTCTTTTTCAGGAGGTGGCAAAGGGGGGCTGCCTTCTCTGCATAGCCCGCAATGAACTCACGGCACAACCTCAGGAGAGCCAGGAAGGACCTCAGAGTGGCGACATCAGACGGTGCTGACATCTTCTGTATTAGCTCAACCTTCTGCTTTTCCAATGAGCGCCCTTCCTCCCCCAGGGTCACCCCCACAAAGGAGACCTCCTTCCAGCACAGCTGGGCCTTTGTGGGGTTGATCCTGAAGCCTGTCTTCTGGACAGCCCCCAGCACCTCTGCCAGCACCTCCAGGTTCTTCTCCTTTGTCTGGGTGTGGATGAGGACATCACCAGCACAGGACAGCACGCTGTCCCGGTGGCTGAGCTGCTCCCACATCCTCACCACGTGGGCATGGCAGATGGCAAGGGCATTATGGAAACCCGGAGGGACTCTGGTAAAAGCAAATTGCCGTCCTCGAATCGTGAAGGCAAACTTGTGCCAGGACTCAGGGTGCAAGGGGATGGCAAATGATGGGCTGGTCAGGCTGAGCACCGAGAACCACTCGGACCCCCGGGAGATGGCTGCCAAGATGTTGGGATACTTGACCACTGTGGAGGTCTGCATTGGGGTGACTTGGTTCAGGGTGCTGAAATCAACTGTCAGCTTCCACATTTTCCCATCGGCTTTCCTCAGGGGCCACACCGGGGCATTGCTGGTGCTCTGCAGCTCCACCAGCACACCTTGGTCCAGCAAGGTTTTGACTGTGTCCCACAAGCTGTCCTCAGCCTCAGCCGGGTACCAGGGCTGAAGCTGAGGAGGCGGATCCGGCCCTTTGATTGCCACGGCAGCATCAATCTGCCCACAGTCCAGCTTGCTCCTTGCCCAGACCTGGGGGAACTGCTCTGTGACCCGTTTCACCCGGGGCTCCCACTCAGGGTGGACTAGGATCTCCGGGGCTTTCACTGACATCACCCTGTGGCTTGCCGGGATGACGGGCAAATCAATTTGTGGGCAGTGTAACAATGCTTGGTTTGCCAGGTCCACAACCACCCCCATCTTTGTCAGTGCAGAGATGGCTAAAATTCCTGGCTTTCCTTTCATTTCCATTTTCCCAAATTTTTCAGACCCTTTGGCAGCCCCAATTTCAAAGGGTATGGGCCCTGTGAACGGCACTGAGGATTTGTGGCCGTTCGGCCCTGTCAGTTCAATAATTTCAGAGGTTTGAAAGATCCCGGCTCTGCCGGGGGCCATATCCAGAATTGAATAAGAGGCACCAGTATCAATTAACATCACTTGTCCAAGCACCCCTCCTCCAATAGTTGTATCAACTATCAGGCGCCCCCACAAATCGGTCTTAATCGGTGCCACAAAAAGGGGCGATGCGGGTGCCTGGCAGCCCTATTGCTGAGCCTTAGACCCCGGGTCAATGGGGTGGGAGCTGCTGTGCTTTTTGGTCTCATGGAAGGCCAGTTTTTGGAAGAGCTCCGTATCCGGCAAGCCATCAATGTCCTCCTGCTTCTCATATTTTAACAAGCGCTTCCTCAGCTCAGCCCGCCAGGGGTTGGACTTCGGAAACCTCAGCCCTTGCTGGTTCTCCTTCCCCAGCCCCCCCTTGCCATCAGGATCTTTTCGATTGTCTCCTTGCATTTTTCTCATCCCTGCATTTTGGAAAGGCATGGCTGAGGTTTTCCCTTTCTTCCCCCCCAACATGTACCCCGGGAATGCCTGCTTTTGCAGTTCAAAATTCTGGGTCAGGATCTGCTCCAGCTCCGACAGAGGCCTTTTGGCCGCATCCCCACCAGCAATCACCCGCAGTGGGGGTGTCAGCCCCACCACCAGCGGCTCCTTGAATTCAGGCCTGTCAAAATCGAGGGGGGACTCCTTTGAGCCAGGCAGCCCAGCTATCTGGTAGAGCATCTTTTTACGGTTAACATAGGCATCGGGCCTCTCCTCGGGGTTTTGCTTCTCCTGGTGGAAGAGCACTAAGGGGTTGACCTCTGGGAAGAATACCTTCAGCACGGCCAGCTGGACGTCCCCAATATCCTGGACATTGCCCATCTGCACATCCCCTGGCAGTGCCGCAAAATCATCTGGTTTCATGCACTTTCTCACAACGTCTATCAGGTCACTCACAAAGTTGCCACTCTGGCACTTGGGCAGACGCTGGACCCTGGACAGCCAGCTAATCGCTGTCTCCTTTGTCAACGGCCCCAGCATCTTCCCCACCGTCTTGAGCTGCTCAGGGGTAAAACAGAGCACAGCCCTGTTGGTGTCTATGGGTTGGAGTGGGATGTGGCTGACTGGCTCATCATGGGGGGCCTTTTTATCTTTGGATGCCTCTACCTCCCCTACTTGCAGCTGGCACACCTCCTCCCGCAGAGGAGCATAGGGGGACGGCCTGGTGGGGCTGTTAGCACCCCACACATCATCCTCATAATCATAGTGGGGTGGGTGTGGGTCCAGGGAATCCTCCCCCTCACCACTCCCAATCAGGACCCTCTTGCCTTTGATGGCAGCCACAATGCCCCTCGACACCCCCAGCTCTGCCTCCAGCTCCTGGATCTTGGCATGGCATACCTTGTGGTCAGGGCCAGTGCCCCGGTCCCGCTGGACGTCCTGCAGGACCGCCCGCACCGCGCTCTGAGCATCGTGGGTCTCCCCGATCCACTTGCCAACCTCCTTCTTCAGCTCCTCCGTTTTCAGCTTCTCATAGCCCAGCTTGCTTTCCAGCCGGGTGATCTCCACCGCGCTCCGCAGAGAGTCCCCGCACAAACCCTGCACCTCTGCCTGCAGGTTGTCCACCTGCACTTTGAGCTCCTGCTTGGCCTGCTCCAAGCTCTGCACATTCTCAAGAGCCTCCTTCAGCAATCTGGACAACTCCCGGCCTACCATCAGCAAACCCTGCAAAGCCGCCCGCTTCTTACACTTATTTGTGGGTTTGGTCTTTTTGTTCTCCTCTGACCAGCCCTCCCACTGCTGGCACAGCTGCTGGTACGCATCCGGGCCCTGGAAGGACCCTGGCGACCAAATTGGGGGGAGACACTTCTGGAGCACAAACTGCTCCAGCTTCCAGCTGCTAACGATGTCACTCATCATAGTGAAGGGAACGAGATCTGAGACAGCTCCGTCTCAGGGCAAAACTACCATAACACACCAGCACTGCCAACCCCTCCCAGAGCAAGGCTGCAGCCCCGCGACCCGACCCTCCGAAAAACCCGCCAAGGGGACACCGAACCTGGGCACAAGGGAAGGGGAAGGTGGGAACAGGAGGCCGCGGCCGAGCCGGCAGCTGCAGAGAGCCACCGGCTCCCGGGGAGGGAACGGGGAAGGGATGCGGGAGCGGGTGAAGCAAAGGAGAGACGGAGTAGGACCCCAGTAATAAGATCTCACCAATCCTTGGCTGAATGTTCTGGCAGTCCCAGGAGCTTGGAGACGGTCTCTGCAGAGGTCCAGCAGATTCGGCACCTTTAAGGTTAAAGGTGGTCACGAAGTCTCAGCCTGGTGATTTTTATAGCCGTGGCAGGCCGTTGTTTGGGGCTGATGACACCTGTGTTTACTTCCTTGGTGGCTTTTCCTCCTCCGTGTGCTGCCTCCCCAAGGACACTTTCCTTGTCTTTCCTTATCCTCTTCAACACTGATTAGGGAAGCTGAGATCACATGGCAGCACCTGCACTGCCCCTTATCTGTTTGGGGAGGTCCAGGATTACTCACCGTTCACACCAAACTTCTGCTTGCACCAAGTGTCCTGAAGAGGGAGAGCTGGAGCCTGTCCTCTGATCGTCCATCCTTCCAAATCCCCCCACGGCCTCCTCATTTACTGCACACCCCATTGGCACCTGGGGTCTGGGTGTAGCTCACCCGTGGGGCTCTCACCTGACACCTGTAACAAACACGGTCCTGCCAAACCGCCCCCCAAGCACAGATCTGTTTGCCAGGGAGGGATGAAATGACAGAAGAGTTCACACAATTCATCATTTAGATCCATTTTGGCATCTGGTCTTTAAAAGCAGCATTTTTCCCTGCCACAACCCAGTTTATCAGACACTGACATGGACCTTGGGGTTACCCCATGGCATGTCAGGAGCCTCCACTGTGATACTGCATCAGCTGAATTACAGCTGTAAATCTGCACCTGCAAAAGCAGATGAACCCCCCCCAACCTCACCCTACAAACCACATCATAGCTTGGAGCAGTTCAGAAAATTTGACCCACTTGTTGTGGGGGATTTTTTTTCTGCTATTACACTCATAAAAGGGCACCAATCATCTTAGTGAAAATGCTATCATTTTCATTACTGTTTTTACCTCTAATGGAATACTNGAAAAGGGCACCAATCATCTTACTCAGTGAAAATGCTATAATTTTCATTACTGTTTTTACCTCTAATGGAATACTCCAGAAGCTAAACCCTCCATTAGAATAAAACCATTTTTAAAAAATTTAAAAAGGAAAAAAAATGTTCACACACGGCTGTTTGAGCCCCGGGGAGTTTCAATCCTACACCCTTTACCCCCAGAGCAGCCCTTATTTCTACATACTGCAGTACTGGCTGTGTTGGACTGGGCTTGAGGCTGAGTAGCCTTCCTTGACCCCCAAAATCAGTCCTTTTAGCCTCAAAAGCACAGAGAGAAAGAATTTTCCTCTATTTTTATGGTAGCTCTTTTCTCTAGCCTGGCATTTACAGCCCAGCTGCAATTACCTCCTCTGCAAATGGGAGTTTAACAGAGATTAAACCCCAGCCAGGTCCTGCTTCTTGGCTGTAAACCCTGTTCTTCTACCCCAGTGCTTTGCTCCAGCCCCCCAGAACAAACACTTTGCTGTAGGAAACTCATCGCAGGGGGAAAAGAAAGAGTGAAAAAATGCAGAAAAGCTGGTGAAAGCACCAGAAATTAATCTCAATGTGCTGAGGTGGGCAGGATGCAGGCTGGAAAAAAGAAGAGGGGCTGTTTCCCACTAGGATGGGCTCACAGGGAGTTGGCTGGGCTGGGAACAGGGATAATTGTCTTTAATTTCAGGAAAAAAAAATAGAATTCCCCTAGAAATTGTGCAGCCAAATAGCTAAAATATACCAAAATTCAGTGATTCCCCCCCAACGTGGCTCAGCCGTGAGCCAAACACTCGTGATTAGGAGCTGCTGTTCCCCAGCAAGGTCACCAACAAATCTTGCTTGTGTGAACAGAGAAGATCAACTTACAGCCTTCTTTCCTCCCCTTTTTTCTTCCCAGGACAGCAGCCCTAAACAATGTGAGGATGTTGTAAACAGCAGCTGTCTCCTGCACGTTCACACAGTGCTTTGATTTTTGTCGGCGATATGCTGCCAGACAAAGGTATCCCTCCTCCAAAATGTTTTCTTTTAGGAGCAACAGCCAGTCCTGAGAACAGCTCAGCCTCTGGTAAACAGCTCCACTGCGTATAAACAGCAGTTTAAAAAAAAATTACATTTAATCCATGTTCCAGTACATTATGCTTTTACATTTCATGTATTCCTTTTTCTTTCTCTAAAGCTGTTATAATGTCCTGGGGAATCATCCCAGTGTAACATCCCCATATCCAAGGTTGTAATGATGGCAAAAGCCGCCTCTGGGACAAATTCTTGTCCTGGCCAGGAAGGCAGAAGTTGCTCCAGGTGACAGCAGCAGTGGGACAAGAGGGATGCAGCCATTGCAGCATCTGGGGATGTTGGGCTCAGCTCACAGACTTCGCCACAGGGATAAAGAGAAAATTCACTTACAGTGGCATTTCTCACATCAAGCGCTCCCTGCCCCCCCCCACCTCAAAAAAAAAGAAGTGTTTCACCTCATTCTGGGGAGGCCCAAGTCTGAGAGTGATGTGGAGCAAAAGGGGGCAGATGAGCAGGAGGTGGGGACAGGAGTGGCAAGTGTTGTTGCACCCACATTGAGGGCTCAGCTCTGGAAACAGGAGCTTAAAAGCACTAAAATGGGTTTGAAAACATTAAAATTGACTTCTCCTGCCAGGAAAGAGTTAAGGAGCGATTCATCCCACCCTAAATTTTAGCAGATGAGCCCTCTGTGGCAAGGCTTTTGCAGCTAGCAGCCTGCTTCGAGCAGGAAATTAATTTAAACAGAAATGGGGAGCGGATGTGTTACAGCAGCGTGGAAAAATCTGGTACAAAATGGACCAAAAGCTCACAGTGTACAAGATGCAATATCGTTTTTCCTATTAATCTGCCAGCTCAACCCTGAGGGAGGTTTCTCAGTGCCCCCACATGAGACTACCCTTGCTGGGGAGATGCTGGGGGATTGTAAGGACCACAAGTATCTACATGAGGGGGGCACAAAAGAAAACTGAATCTCACTTAGCAGCCAAGAAGGCAGCAAATAGATAAAAATAATAAATAATTCCTATTTTTTACCCAAACTTGAAAATATTGAAGGCTGCTGACACCAGTTCATCTCTGTAATTTCACATAATGTACTTGTCTTTGAATCCTAAACCCCAAGTGCTTCAAATCTCTTCCTCACAGACATTTCAAAGTCATTCTGATATTTTATCATTTAAATATTTCTGCCTCTGAGCCGCGTGCTGTCATAGCTACCAAAGCAGCACATGCTGTGAGGTGGGGAGCCCCAGCAGAATTTCCTCATTTTTGCGGTTTTTTGGCCACAAATTTGTTTGAGGTTTCTTGCTCTTGACTTCAAAGTTTTCTGTGATGCCTCACGTCTCTGCTTTATGTTGGGTTGGTCTGGTGTTCAGCATTTTCCAGAGAAAAACACCTACTGCTATAAATTCTGCTGAAGAAAACAACCCCACGGATCAAATTGCATCTTTTCCTTGTTTTGAATGCTTTTTTATTTCAACAGGGAAAGAAACAGCCGAAATTCATTCTTTTCTGCTTTTATCTTTAAGGCCATGGTTCTACATTTGTAACTTTTTGATAGGATAGAAGTAGATTAAAAGAAGGAGGAATAACTAGGTGGTGAAACATGAAGAAACCATAATTAAAAATCAGTGATTTTCCTTTTTAAAATTTTTCTAGAGTGGATTTAAGGGTGCCCTGTTAAGTGCTGGAGAAGAGCGTAGGGCTGTGTCTCTTGGGTTTGGGGCTCGGCGCAGAAGAAGCTGCCGGGCTGAGGCTCCAGGTGCTGCTGTGGCAGAGGCTCTTTGGCAGCTGTTGGTGAAAGATCTGCGCAGAGAGGGGCAAGGACTTCCTGAGGTGAAGCCAGCCCTGCCACCAAGAGGTGACGCTGAGTGGAAAGGGGGAGCTGGCACAAAACCCCTCCGTCACCGAGTCCGCCACCATGGCCCGGCCGTGGCTCCATCTCTGCATCTGCCTCCAGATCCCAGGTAAGAGGGGCACGTCCCTTAAGGGTTGAGGGCACCTAAAATAGTGCTGGAGCCTCTCCTCCACCCCACTCCAGCATGTGGGATGGAAGGTTAAATACACCCTCACAGTGTAGATCTACAGGATATTATTACCTATTTCCAATAACTTTGTATCATGCTATTAATAACATGCTTTAGCTTTTGGTCAGCCCTGAACTGGTCAGGAAGCGGCACCAGTGGGTTGCTATGGGTCCCTTCCAACTGAAATAGTCTATTCTATTCTGTTCTATACTATTCTATATTCCATTAATATTTCAGTATGTAATGGTATAGACACCACAGAGTTTTTACTGCACCCTCAGTGCAGATGGGCTGCAGGAAGCTGCTGATGGAGAAGTTAAAGTAGCTCCTCTCTACGCTGCCTGTGTAACACGAAGACGATAAACATCCCATCAAATTTTCTAAATCATCCAAAGACTGAGTTCTTCCCAAGGGCCACAGCTGGAATTGGTGTGTTATGAAACCATTCTGCCTTACTGATATCCTATAGATCTGTATGGTGGGGAGCCTGCTGAGAAAGCCTCAGTAAATGAGGGTTTGCTTTGCACATGCAAAAGGAAAAGGGACCATTTTGAAGGTGCTGCAGGCTGGTCTGGCCAAACACCATAATTCCCCATGGTCCCCCTGAATATACACCAGGAAAGGGAACAGGGAGGTTTTGGGGTTGAAGGTATGACTGAGGATGAGATTTTCTGCTCTGTCTCCATCCCAGCTCACCCCACTGGAGCTTGACCACTGGCACTGAGCTGAGATTTTCCAGGATCCCTTCTCATCCTTTCTGACTTATCTAACAGTGTCTCCAACAGCTCTCTAACAGCTCAAGGAAAAGTTTTTCATGGAGAGTTATGTTTCCCATGCCCAGCAGAGCCAGACCTCAGGGCACTCAAGGAGACCCATGCCCCATGGCCACACACATTTCATCCCCTAAAAAAACACATGGGTATTTGACAGAGCAAAATTTAAGATAATTATGCTCTAAAACCTGAAAATTATGTATTTTAATAGTAAGGAGACATTGATGTTATCACAGAGCCAGAGAATGTGGCAAAATGCTGCAGCTGCTGTGCAACACCTGAGTTTTGGCATTGCAATGTTAGTGCTCTGCAGCACTGGCAGTGATGGGGTCATTGGTGTGGGGACAGAGGAAGGCTCTGGACCCCTGTCAGCCACCAGAGCCCTCTCCTCTGCCTGTTCCATTGGGAACATGGGAGACATCAGGACCTTGTGCCACTTTGGGTGTTCCTGGGTCATGCCAGCCCATCCCCACACCACTGGGTTTGCAGGGCTGCATAAGGTTGCAAAAACTGCTGTAAGCAGCTTTGGGATTTTGAAAGAAAAGGAACATTTTAAGGTAAAAAAAGACAAGAAACATGTATTATTGAGCTTTTTGCACAACTTTAAAACATGCCTGGGAAAGAGACGGGGGAAGCGGGAGCCTCCTTATCTTCAGAGGGCTGTTTTTCACTCAGTCTCGGAGTATCTGCAGCTTTGCAGGACCGTTTGCTGAACAGCAAGGATCACAAGTTCCCTGTTATCCTTTCCACAAGGACACATCCTCGCTCACACAAACACTCCTCACATCTGCCTGGGCCAAACAAGACTTAGATAATTTCCACAAAAGCTGCAAAGCCCAAACAGGGCAATGCGATGCCAAACCAAAGCTTTGAACCCCACCGCTGCCCCTCACTCCCTCTCCTTCCCCATGTCTCAAAATTCCTTTGAATAATATTATTGTCTGAAAGCTAATATGAAATTGGTTCATTTTGAGATGTTTTGCACATTTTTTGGTCTCCTTTTCTGCCCCTGAGATGTTTATCGGTGTTGCATCTGTTAGAAGAAAAACCTGGCAAATCAGTTAAGAGGCACAAACAAAATATCTTGAAAGAGAAGTGAAATGTCTGAAAAAATGGGAAAGGTAAGGAGGGCAGGAGAGGGGCATCCACAGGAGCAGGCAGGGATGCTCTTACCTGCACATACAGCCCCGAGGACACCCTCAAAACCATCCCTCCATCCCTCTCCCTGCCAGTGAGCCGCCTCCCAAGATGAATGTTTACAGAGAAAACTCCATCTGTATAATTTGTCTTGACCAAAAAAATAGCTGGGGAACGCAAAAAGGCGTCTGAGGGAATATGGGAGCATCCTGATAAAAATGGTCCTGTTTCTCGCTCGTGTGACCCCCTGGTCTGTGTGTCTGCATGATTTTATTAAGCCCATAAAGAAAATCCGTACTTAGCATGAAAGGAAAATAATGAAATTAAAATAATAACTATATATTCCTGTCCCTTTTTTCCTTAGGTTTCTATGCAAATCTACTTTTAACCCAAACTCCAGAGCACATTCTGACCCAAACTAACAATAAAACCGAAATCCTCTGTGAGCTGAAGAAGGAGCACACCGGGGTGTATTGGTACCGCTGGAGCCAGGAGAGGCAACAGTTCGAGTTCTTGGTGTTTTCCAACAGACTGGGCAAAGCCACCTATGGCACAAACGTGAGCCAGGACAAGTTTAGAGTCCATGAGGAGAGGTCCCACAGCTCCTACAGCCTGCACATCAGCCGCCTCCATCCCTCAGACAACGGCACCTACTACTGCTCCATCTCCCAGTCCTCCCAGCTCCTCCTGGGCAGCGGGACACGGCTCAGTGTGGGTAAGCAGCACCCCCGGGGTTCCAAAATATGCCACCAGCAGGCTGTGATAAGGTCTCCAGGGTAAGGGGTGATGAGTTTTGGTAGATTCTTCCCAATTTTGAGATGCAAGGTTGTGGCTCTGGGTTTTTTCTGAAGGGATCTATGAGGCTGGACAAAGCAGAAAATACAGAAAATAGCTAAATTTTAGGTCAGCTGCATGTGACAGTCAGTGATAGCCATTGCTCTGCTGTGGGCATGCCTTGAGCACAGCACTGGTCCTAGTGCTTTAGGATTTCCATGGGAACACCTGATATTGCCGTGCCCTGTGTTTTTCTCATGCCCTGCTGTACTTTGGATGAGAGGCTGGATGTGTGCCCTGCTCAGCTCACAGGTCCTTCCATGCCATAATTCTTCCTTACCCTCACTCCAAGTGACAAGAGCAGCATTGAGGGCAGAGAACATCACCCCTCACATCTCTGGGGTGGATCTGAGGGCAGCTTTCAAGACCATCCTTCACAAAAAATACTGAAATGGGATTTGTTCCTCAAAGCTCACAACTCACTATTCCTGAGGAGCTCCAAACAGAAATCAGATCTTTCTGCAGGTGTCATGGGGGGAGAGAGGCTTTATAGACATCAGGGTCATACAGAAACTCTTTTCAGCCTGTTTTCCCTTTGACCACAGAGCAGGAGTTGATGCAGAAAAATTAATGTATTTGAAGTAGGATCCAGCCTTTATTTTTGCAGACTTTTAGGGGGACAAATAACTTATTTAACTAAGATACAAATAACTTATTTAACCAAAATGCTGCTACAGCTTCTGACTCTAAAGCCGACCCAGTGTCCCAGTTTTTCTGGGGTTTTTTGCAAATATACTCTGTATCTTGAACTGGATGAGAAATCCCTTTTGCATTCTTGCAGGCTCAGAAAAAATCTGGTTTAAGATAAAGGAGAATTGTTTTTTAACAACTGGGCATATATCTGTGCAAAGCATGAAAAACAGGCTTGAAATTCAGCTTGATCAAGGACACCAATTAAAAAGTAAACAGCAGCAAGTGTTCTGGGAGGACTCGGTCTTTGCTGGATATTTTCTTTTTTTCCTTTTAGTTCTCATGATAAAACAAATTGTCTTTAAGTTTCTTTCCTTTAAGCCCATTATAATGTAAGGGAGAAGTTGTCCAAATAAATCCCAGGGCCCTGATGTCTCATCTTTTCATGCAAAAGAATGGTAGTTTCTGTAGGAATTTATATCCTGGATAGAAATAGAAAAGAAAATAGTTCTCAATCACCTAAAATTTTGAATAAGTGTGGTTTGAGCAGTCAGACATGCAGCTATTTAATGACATTACTTGGACATTTTCCTGGCCATCTTTACTGAGAAATGAATATGTTCTATTGTAACTCAGATACACCATAATAAATCCTGCCCTCATTTTATCAGAAAGAAAAATAATCAAATGCTGAGCAAAGATTAGAGCAATCTGAATAAGGAAAAGATCCAGGGATCCCTTAAAACCTGCCAGTGCTACTGAAATCTCCTGCTACCCGTGATTTTGTGCAATGCTGGTGAGATGATGCTTGGCAGCAAGTGTCACTCAAGCAAGTTTGGGGTTTTTCCCTGCCTTAGCCTTCTCCCTTTTTTTTTTTGGCAAGTATGTTGTTTCATTAACATTTTTACAAGCTCTTGGTAACTTCTGTGGCCACTGAGAGGCTCAGGGCAAGCTCCCAACCCCTCGGAGTGACACAGCCCTCTGCAGGGGTCACTGGATGGGGCTTGTTCCAAGGTCCAAACTTTCCAGCCCTTCTTGCCTGCTGTTGGAGATCTCTGCTGCACCCAGAGCCACGCTGACCACCCTCTTTTCCTCCTTATCCCCAGCTGATGCTCTGCCTCTGCCTCTGAAGACCACGCCAACACCGGTGTCCAAAAAGCCTGTGCAGTGGATAACCAAAAGCAAAGCTGTCAGCAGGAAAGGTATGGCACTGGCTCAGCTCAGGCTGCCTGGAAAAAGGGGTTTGCTGAGCTCTTGGTGTCCCCAAGGCTCAGCTGGAGTTTGTCCTGGGGTAGGGGTAACCACAATGTCACCCTGCAGGAGTGGGTGTCTGGAGGCAGACAGACCCACTGCTCTGGACAGAGCTGACTTCTGCCTGTAGGAGGCATTCCCTGGGATACACACAGGCTTAGGGGCCAGGATGTATTTCAGTTTAGGTTATGGTGACCTCAGACCTAAGCTCCCTGCAATGCCTTTTTTACTGTGAGGGTGATTAACCACTGAAACAGGTTGACCAGAGAGGCTGTGGAGTCTTTCTTGCCAAAAATATTCAAAAGCCATCTGGACACAGTCCTGTGCCATGTGCTCTGGGATGATCCTGCCTGAGCAGGGAGGTTGGACCAGATGACCCACTGTGGTCCCTTCCAGCCTTACCCATTCTGTGATTCTGTGATACATCCTTCCAAAGACACCCCAGGGGGATGCTCACATCCTCCACCGCTCCTCTGAGGGCCTGACTTGCTTTTCTCCCTTCCCCACCCCACACTCCGTCCCCCAAAGCTCCTGGGGAAGGCTGGTGCCTGGTGCTGAGTCCTCTCCTCTCTCCAGGTCCCTGCAGTCCCCTGGTCTGGATCCCACTGGCCACTGGTGTCCTGCTCCTCCTGCTGAGCCTGATCCCCACTGCCCACCGCCTCTACCGTGAGTATCCTGCCAGCATCCTGAGGGGTGCCAGGCCCTGGGACAGCCCAGGAGCGGGGTGGGGAGCTGGGAGGCTCCTGGGGCTGACGGTCGCTGTCTCTTCCCAGGTCTGCGGCGGAGGCTGTGGCGTCGCATCCACAGGCAGTAAATCCCAGTGAATCCCAGTAAATCCCACCGCCTCCCCTGCCTCAGACAGGCAGGGAGAAGCCACGGACCCTCCCCTGCACGATGCTGAGCACTGCCTGGACAGGACCCAGGAAGGACATTGCAGGGGACAGACGTGGGCTTGTACCACAAAACAGACATTTCTTTCCTGTGACAGACCACGACTTTAGCATTTTCCTTGACACCACAGCTGGCAAAAGGACCAAGCTGGATTCTGCAGCATCCTGAGCACTTCTCAAAGGACGCTGAGCAGGGCGAATGCCACGGCTGGGACTGAACAGGGGGAAGGGGGCTGCTGTACCAAAGGGATTCAGGTGGGCTGGAAAGCTGTGAGCTCCTTGGCTTTCTGTGTTCATCTGTAAGGCAGCACAAAGGTGCGGGATTTTTTGCTCCTGTTAATTCTGCTTGATAAAACTTTGGTAACGAACACTTTGAAAGCAACCAGCAGGGATGGGGCAGAAGCAGCTTGTGAAGACCCTGTGCAGGTTTATTCAATAGCAAAAGTGAATATATTGCTCAGCTATTTTGTTCTGAAGGCTGGTGTCTTGTGGTCCTGCTCAGTGAGGGATGTGGCTGTGTCATGGGCAAGGAACCATGGCTTCCAACCAAAAAAGAGTTAACGCAGAGCGAAAGCTCCAGGGGGGAGCAGATCTGGGAGGGTGTCTTCTCCTATGGGAGACTGCAAACAGCCAGGAGTGGGAGAGGAAAGCCAGACAAAGCCATGCACACAAGGCCAAACACCTGGCACAGCCTGAAGGTCAACACCACCTCTGAGAGCAAACAGAGGCCTCTGGGGGCTGGCCCTGAGCCCAGCAGCTCGGCATGGCCAGAGGGAACTGCCCTGAGCAGTGCCTGGGTGTGCTGAGCCCCAAGTGACACCCCTGNTGCTGAGCCCCGAGTGACACCCCTGTGTGCTGAGCCCTCGGTGACACCTGTGTTCTGAGCCCTGTGTGACACCCCTGTGTGCTGAGCCCCGAGTGACACCCCTGTGTGCTGAGCCCTCGGTGACACCTGTGTTCTGAGCCCTGTGTGACACCCCTGTGTGCTGAGCCCCGAGTGACACCCCTGTGTGCTGAGCCCTCGGTGACACCTGTGTTCTGAGCCCTGTGTGACACCCCTGTGTGCTGAGCCCCAAGTGACACCTGTGTTCTGAGCCCTGTGTGACACCCCTGTGTGCTGAGCCCCAAGTGACACCTGTGTTCTGAGCCCTGTGTGACACCCCTGTGTGCTGAGCCCCAAGTGACACCTGTGTTCTGAGCCCTGTGTGACACCCCTGTGTGCTGAGCCCCAAGTGACACCTGTGTTCTGAGCCCTGTGTGACACCCCTGTGTGCTGAGCCCCAAGTGACACCTGTGTTCTGAGCCCTGTGTGACACCCCTGTGTGCTGAGCCCCAAGTGACACCTGTGTTCTGAGCCCTGTGTGACACCCCTGTGTGCTGAGCCCCAAGTGACACCTGTGTTCTGAGCCCTGTGTGACACCCCTGTGTGCTGAGCCCCAAGTGACACCTGTGTTCTGAGCCCTGTGTGACACCCCTGTGTGCTGAGCCCCAAGTGACACCTGTGTTCTGAGCCCTGTGTGACACCCCTGTGTGCTGAGCCCCAAGTGACACCTGTGTTCTGAGCCCTGTGTGACACCCCTGTGTGCTGAGCCCCAAGTGACACCCCTGTGTGCTGAGCCCTCGGTGACACCTGTGTTCTGAGCCCTGTGTGACACCCCTGTGTGCTGAGCCCCCAGCAATGCCCGTGTGTGCTGAGCCCTGAGTGATGCCAGGAGCAGGGAAGCTCTCCCCAGGGATGGTACCAAGGCTCAGCTGCTGCCCAGGGCTCGAAGTAGGAGCTGGGGCTGGAAATTCAGCATCCTGCTGGGTGCAGGCAGCAAGCACTCACCCTCAGATGCACCCCCAGCCCCACATCTGCTCCCACACAGGCACCAGCACTGTGCCAGCTACAGTGAGGACAAGGGGAAGGTGGTCCAGAGTCCCCAGGGTTGGGGCTCACACAGTCTTGGGATGAGCTTGTGGGTGCAAAGCAGCACAGTGGCAGAGCAGCATCACTCTGACCTTCCCCTCCCTCCCCTCCCAGCCGCAGGGAGCTGTTGCTTTCCACTTTAATACTGATTTTCTGGAGTGCTTGGTCTCAAGCCCAGCTGTGGGTGCTTCCCCTAAATGATGCAGCGATAAAGCTGGCAGTGGATCATGCTGAGCCAGCTTTCCCAGGCTGTGACACTCACCCAAGCTCTCAGGCCACCCAGCTGATGGCTGTGGGGGCCCTGGCCCCAGACCCCCACACCAGCACCATTGCTGCAGGGAGGGGACTCTGAGCATCTCTGATTCCCATACACCACAATTTATCCTCTGTGAGCTCTCAAATGAACTAAAACCCATCATTTTCCTGTCCTGCAAGCACCCAGTGAGCAGAGCTTCACCCCAGCAGCAGAGGGTTTTTATGATATGTACATTTTTCAGGACAGCTGTAAGAAAACCCCTTTGAAACTTCCCACGGGCAAAGGTTTATTCTTTAAAAAACAGGGGCTTTCCCTCTGTGGGCAGCTGCTTTTGAAACCCCAGCTCCCTTTCTCACACTTGAGGTGTCCTGACCTTCATGTCCATGCCTTGTTCAGCTCTCCCACCTCCCAGGCAGCACAGGAGATGACCTCCCTTGGCCCAGCAGCCAGGGCTGGGGCTGGGCAGCAAATACAGGCTGCACAGCCCAATCTTCCTCTGCCACAGGAAGGTGAGTGGCCTCAGGGATAACCCTGCCCAGTCCACTCCTCTTCCTCCTTCTCCACACTCAGGACATCCTCACAGTGCCTGACCTCCACTGAAACCCCTCCCCAAGGCAGCACCATCGTGTCTTGATAGACTTCAGCCACTTACCCCAACTCCAGTAACACGTGCACAAAGGACAGGGATTTGCCCCTCAGCTCTCTGCCCACCCACAGCAAAGAATTTGCTCAATGTCTGAATTCCCCGATTAGTCTACACTTTTCCTTTGTAATTTGAAAAAACCCCCCCAAAAAAACCACCCAGACTCCACATCACCTGTGTGCAGTGAAAACAGGAGAGAACAGCAACAGCCAAGGATGTTGTCTGGCATGTTGAAACACAGGTTTGGGCAATTTACCAGTAGGAATTATGAAAAAAATAGTAGTAATTTATATAATCATCAATAGAGGGTTTTAGGCAGTAAACCTGGCTGAGATTTTAGCAGCAGGTTTCACAACTGTGAGAGCTGATGGAAGAAAATCACCTCCCATTTCATGGACTTTTTTTCCCAGAGCATAAATAAACAAGAAACAGAAACACTAACAAAAACATGCTGAGAAAATTATCCCAGTCCCCTGATATCTGCAACTCCTATGCTGAGAGCACAGTGATGATGCCAGCCAAGGGTCAGCAATGCCATGATAAGTCGTGGTGTGTTGTCCCCATCATGAAAATTAATGGCAAAGTGTTTCTGTGCATCTCTGCTAACAGCATGATCCCTGGATCCATGGAGAGAGAGCTACAGGTGACAGCACTGTCCACCACAGTGTCACTTCAGCCACGATGTCATGGCACATGAGGGTCCCAAATTTATTCCTTGATTCCTTCAAGGATGAATCAGCCTTCTCCTGTGTCCCCCTGTCACCATCCTTCCTGCAGCAAGGAAGGTTCATACCTAGAAGGAAAAATAATGGGATTTTATATACATAACCCAAATGCCTTGCTTCAAAAGTAAATAAATTATTTCCTCTTCAATGACAAAAGGAGACACCACAAAATTTGGACAAAGACAAAAGGCTTTTGCATAGGACAAGGAGGGTTTTGCAGATCTATGAGTTCAAGCACAAAATGTTACCTCTGTTGTGCTCATGCCTACAAATCATTGGGCAAGGAATTGTAAAAGAGATCAAAAATTACGTGTTGCAATAGTCTGGTTGTTGTTTTTTACTATTATTATTATATTTTATAAAATATATATAGTATATATTCTATATGGAACATATTCTACATATGCTCCATATAGAATATATACACTGTATATAAAGAATATGTAGAATACATATCCTACATTATAAAAATATAATCCAGTTATTTTCTCTATAAAGAGTGCGGAACTTGAAAGCATTGAAATATTCAAAGGATGTAGATGCAGAGCAGAAACACAGGTACTTCAGACATTGCAGTAAATAGTCTTCATGGTTTTGTTAAAGATCTGTAAATGCATTTATTTAAAATAAAATTGCCAGTTTTACAGAATATCTCAGTTGTTAATCTAATATTGAAAGTGCTCGATTTTTCTTTATTCTTTTAAGCTGCCTGGCCATTTTTATGCGGACGGTCTGTGTTTTTATGATACAAAAAAGTAAATCAAATCAGGCGCAGCTGAAAATATGCAATTGAAAGCAAGCTATTGACACGAGAGTAAGGTTATCTCTGAGTTTAGAGCTCCTAATATATAAAAAAAATAATTTTGCAGGCATAACTGCTGAGTAAGGCACACTAACAGAGAAAGGCTGAATCACACCTCTGTTATATGATTAGACTTGAAAGCCGTGCAAAAAGAAAGGAGATGCATTATCCGTGGGTGCTGTTTAAATTCCCTCAGATTTATCCTCACCCCAAACAGCTCCGTGCACTGTAGCTGCTTATTAAATATGTTCTCCTGGCAGGAGAAAAGGATTCACAGCAGGACTTCTAAGCATTCAGATCAGATCTGTTAAATGGCAATTCCTAAATGTCTTTTTCTCTCACCGTATAAAATCAGATGTGTCCCAGAACCTGCAAAGAAATCCCAAAAAAACCCACTGGGGGAAAAAAAAACTACCTCCAAGCAGCCTGAGTACTTCTTGCCCTTATTTCTCTGGACTTTGCTGCATTTCATTCAATAAGCCAAAAATAACAATGTGTTAAATCTCTGGTTTATATAAACCAGAAATGTTTTTTAAAATATTATTCTAATTATTATTTAATATAATTTCTGGTTATGAAATTATGTATTATTTGCTGAAATAACCAATACTTGTGTTATCAATAAATCCATAGCGAGTGCATTCAGGGTGAGATCTGAAGCTTCTGTGGGATTATAAACAAATATTTGTTATTCCAGCTTTCATTTAAGTGGAACACATATTGGTCCAAGTTAAAAATAAATTTATATAAGGTAGGTATTTTGCTCCTCTACTGCCTTCCTGTGAGAAAGGTTAATTAGAGTTCATACACCAGTGGTTCTTTCACATGAAGCAAAACTCACCCAAGCTTTAAATGTTTGCAAGATGACAGGAGCCTTAACATTCCTCCCTTAGGCATTTGTGTTTTTCTACCAAAGTTCAACTTCTCATTTAGCCTTTAAGATACACACGTGCATGAAAGGGGGCTGCATCACACTTTTAAGAGAGAGAGTATCATTATTGCTATTTACACTTCCTGATCTAGTTAATAAATTAAAACCATGTATGAAACACTCCAAAAAAATCCCAGTGATGACATCAGCTCAGAATCTTTTCTCTGCCAGGTACTGCATACCTAAGTGCTGCTGCAACAGGGATCTCGCACAGTAAATTATTTAGCTCATTTAACATAAAACCCCCAAAACCCCAAGATGAATCACTCAGCTGGAAGTCAATACGAAAAGGAAATTCGTTCAGATGGCAAAGCCCTCCCCATCTTCTCCCAAAAGCTCCTTGGATTGGTGAGGGCTCTCAGGCAGCCAGGTTGACACAGGCATATCTGAGTTTGTCTCCTTGGCTTTTAGGCTTCAGCAAAGAGTCAGGGCTAAATTTTGTCTTGCCCTGCACTGAGCCTCTGCATCAGGCAGCAGAAAACTCGATCCTGCAGAAATTTGGAGAAGTTTTACAATACTGAGTTTTACAAGGGCTTGAGCTTTGCTGGGAAAAACCAGAAAATTCTGTATTTCCCTCTGTAGAGCACTGAGAGCAATGGACACCTCCAAAGAAAAGTGATGACAAGAGGAAATGGCCTGAAGTTGTGCCAGGTGAGGTTTAGATGAGAGATTAGGAAAAATTTCTCACTGAAAGGGTTGTCAGGCACTGGCACAGGCTGCCCAGGGCAGTGGTGGAGTCACCATCCCTGGAGGGGTTTAAAAGACACGTAGATGTGCCACCTGGGGACACTGTTTAGTGGTGGCCTTGGCAGCTCTGGGTTAAGGGTTGGACTCGATGATCTTAAAGTTCTTCTCCAACCTAAACAATTCTGAGATTCTGTGCTGAGCCCACAAGCTGGTGCCAACCACCACGGGCACCGTGCTGCTGCCAGCCCTTGCCCCATCCCACCCCTTCCTCCATGCTTTGAGCTCAGAGCCAGCCTTACCCTGCCCCAGCTGCAAGCCACGCTGGGTTTTCTGCTCCTCTTCTCTGCTGGTGGTTAAAACATCCAGCCAGGAGGTCGGGCACCAAAATCTGGTGTGCAACAACCCTCCCTCCCCGCAGGGCTGAGCAGGGAGGAGGGCTGTGGCTTGAGAGACATCTCTGTCCCCAGAGCTACACGTGTGATCTCACCCACCACACATCCTGCTGCGCCCTCCCCGCACTGAGAGCCAGGGCTGTGGGCTGTGCAGGCAGCATGAAATGCAGCACATAACTGTGGTGTTGGGCAGCTGCCTCTGGGAACAGGCACAGCACCCTCGGGGGAGTGGGGTGCACGCTGCTCTTCCACGTGGCAGCACCACAGCTGAGTGCCACCACAGCACACAATCAGGGAATCGTTTAGGTTGGAAATGACCTCCAGGATCACCAAGTCCAACCTTTGACCCAATATCTCAACGCCAAAGTGCAATGTCTGCTTGTTTTTAGAGCACTACCACTGATGGTGACTCCACCACTGCCCTGGGCAGCCTGTTCCAATTCTTAACCACTCCTTCAGTGAAGAAATTTCTCCTAATATAACTAATAATTTCTCCTAATCAAACTGAACCTCCCTTGGCTCAACCTGAGGCCCTTTCCCCTTGTCCTATCAATATGTGACCCCTCTTCAGGCACACCAGGGAGGAGATGCTGAGCTCTGGGGGCTCCTGGCTTACAGACAGGGTCACAGAAGAACTGCTGCCATTCTTCATCAGAGTCCAAGTGCAATCATCCACCACAAGCATGAGGTAAACTCACCGACTGATGTCTTAGGGAGAGGTGCTGGGCTGCACTCCCCCAGCTACAGGGCTTCAAAACATTTTGCCTTAACATCAACACTGAGTGCAGAATTCAAATTGGGATATTTCCTATTGGTCACTAAAAAAAAAAAAAGACACAAAGACACAAAATATTCCTAGGGGCTGGGATTGTATGTTCCTGCCCTAAGCAATGAGCTGCAAATGACGTTCCTGTTATTAAAATACATGTCTCAAGTCATCTGGATGCAGGAAGAAATGAGTCAGAGCAGTGGTGGAACAGCCATTACTAAAACAGATGCATTTCCTTAGGTCCTTTCATTTTAATCTGACACCCATCACTGCCATAGCCAGAATAATTCCGATACAATTAAAAACCTGGGTCACATCCCACTGTGCAGAGCCCAAGGTGACATCCCCAGGGAGATGCCAGGGGAAGGAAGCTGCCTCTGTGCAAATTCTCCTGGTCCCAGACCTGGGGCACTCCTTGCTTTCCCAAAGCTGGAATACAAACGGAGGTAGTTGACCAGGGTCAAACATTTTTCCTGGCCATTATCCCTTTTCCAAGAGGGATAAATGTTCCCCTGTGAAAAACCACAGGACCTGTTGTTGGGATAAATGCCCTTGTGCAGGGTGAACAGCTAAGGAAGATTAAAGTGTCCAGCATTAAAGAATGAGATAATTGGAAAATTAATAGTGTTTCAGAGGAAATGAATGTGGAGTTTTGTAACAAATGGCTTCCTTAAAATGACACATTGTAATGAGATCTCACATTTAAGAATACAAAAATGACTGGTTTGATTCAGAGCAGAGGTTCATCCAGACAACCATCCTGTCTCCACCACTGGCTATGAGCAGATGGCTAAGGAATAATGACAAGAAAATCATATGTGACACTCTCCCTTAATATTTAGTCTATTTTTAACTAGAAAGATTTCCTGAGCCTGTTGCTGTCTATTGAGTAACCCACAACGAACCTCTCTTCCAAGCATTTGTCCAGGCTCTGCATCCACAGTGTCCTTTGTCAGGGACATCCCTGGGTGAATTTCTTTTGCTTTCAGCCTCACCCAGCATCATCTGCTGCCCCTTACTTTCTCTATTGGAAAAGGCAGGGAATGATCAATCTCTCTGCACTCCCTTCCAGCCACTCACAATTCTGGAGACCTTTAGTGTATACCCACTCAAATCATGTTTTCAGGGTAAAGAGTCCTAGCGTG
>VWZT01000931.1:819-37263 GCA_013397055.1 Pachycephala philippinensis
GCTCCCTGCCCACGGGCCGTGCTCCGCTCCCTGCCCAGGCCCTGTCCCCACCCTGCCCCTGTCCCCCTCCAGAGCCCACCAGGAGCAGCCCGTGCTGTCCCTGTCGCGGGCAGGCACTGCCCACACCTACAGCAGGTACCTCCAGCCACCTCCAGGGCAGACGCAACTGGGGAACGTCCCCTAAAAACAGCCAGCCAACATGCCAGAGCAGGTTATTTCATGCCATGTTCTTAGAAAAAAAAATAATCAAAAGGGAAAAATAACAAAATACACCACTTTTGTTAATCCAGAAAACAATTCTTGGGAGAAGAAATCAAGTTTCAAAGTATTGATTGTGCATTCATCAGCCAAAAATAAAAAAAATACCAGAAAATTCAACCTTAGCTGTTTTCTGATAAAGTATTGATAATTTCATTTATATTATTTAAAGAAATTACACCTTTTTTTGTTATTGTTGTTGCATGTGAGCTTATTAGTATTTACTTTCTTAAGTTTCTGCCAGTAAAAAGGGCCCTGGGTTTGACAGAGCAAATTTTCTAGTATTTGGAAGCTTTTATCCCAATTTTAACACCTTACCTCTTTTTCTCTAGAGAATTAAATGATACTGCATTAAAACAGAAAATGATATAGAATTTTAAACAGTCCGCACAAGTGGGGAACTGACAGGTCATTAAACAGCTTGACTGGAAAGAAACTTCCTCCTAAATTTTAGGGGTTTACATATAATATAGGAGTATGCCCATATTTACACATACACATGAGCATACATATGCAGCAATTTTACAACTGCTAAATAATTTGTCTAAAATTAATTTAAATAAAACCTACCTCTTAATATTAAATACCTTATCAATAAAACACATTAAACACAGATTTTCTTTTAACCTAACAGTCAACAAAAAACAACACAGCCAAAGAATATGTAAGTATAATCCAGATTATTCCAATCTGATTTGTATTTTCAGTTCAATCTTAAAAGCTTTTAACAAAAGAAACATCCTTTTTGGCATAATGCATTGTCTAAGCTGCAGAACATGCTCAGATTTCAAGATATATTTATAAAAAGCCATTGAAAAAGCCTCAACAATTTTGTGACATGTTTCTGACTAACTCAGTTAATGTTGCATTCGGATGAATCCAACAACAAGCGGTTTTTTTCCTACCCCCCAGGTAACAGCTTTTGCTCAATAAGCTGGATTTTTTTTTAATATATTTATGTATTTATATATAGTTTATAATTTTTCATTGTTATTAAAATAATACATGAAAATTAAGAAGAATGCCAACTTTTCTTTTCCCCTGTAAGACCTGTTACTTTAAAATACTACAAATAGTCCGGAATTCTCCAGGAGTGCACGCTCCTGGGGCACGAGGGCACGTGGGCTCTAGATAAGGAATAATTTAGTTCATCAGAAGGTGAAAAGAAAAAGCAGAGTAGGGGAAAAAAAAGTCCTATTTTTGCAGCAAGCCTTCTCCACCAATTAACTCAGAGGGCTCCTGTCTATCCCGGCTGAGGGCCGCGGTTTCCCTGGGCCTGCGGTGCAGAGCCCAGTGTCAGAGGGGAGCCGGCACCGCTGCCCGGAGCTTCACCTACGGCTCCTCTTTGTGCTCCGCTTCCCTCACATCTTCCCTGCTGCATTTCCATTTCAAGCAGCTGCACAGGGATCGCTGCACGGATCAATTTCCACATCGAATATTTAGGAATACAACCAATGTATATTTTATATAAATATTTTCATTTAGTAGGAGCAGAACAGGCCTTTTGAAACGAGGGACGCAGAAGCTCCTCACTGACTCTCCGGGCACCTTCCCCTTTGGATCGCCAGAGGTTTTGTGGAACTTCCCGACTCTGTGTCATTCCCACAGTTCACTGCCTTCTTCATGAAGTCTTTCTTGCCCTGGCAGTGACCTGTGGGCACCGAGAGGTGTCACGGTGCCCAGAAGGGTGGCTTTGTGGAAGGTGACACCTCACACGGGGCCCGCTCTGTGCCCTGGTCTCATCCTGCGGACGCTGCCCCTGCAGAGCCGACCCAGCGCACGGAGCACCTGGGCCGCGGAAAAAACAGCAGGAAAAAGTCTGAACCCAGCACCTATTGCCAACCATGAATGTTATGATTTTGTGGACTTAGGACAGCCCCTGGCACAGCGGGGCTCCAGAGCGGAGCCCGTTCCTGCTGTGCAGCACAAACTGCACCATTGACACACTCCCCGAGCTCGGAGCCCACGGACCCTGGCCAGGGAGGCTCTGGAACGCCAAAAGCCAGTGTTGTGTGCGCACAAACCCCTGCCCTGATGGGGCTCTGTCACGCTGGCCACAAGGGGAGGGAGCAGAAAACTCCAAACTTCACCAGACATAAGGGAACTTTGACCCCCGAACCTACACAGCAATTACATTCCAACAATCATTGAGATCTCCCTGTGACAGTCAGTTTATACACTATTAAACAGCTACAACCTTGGGAAAAGATATTGTGAAAAAAAGATGGATTTTAAAAAAAAATTCCAACCACTTTATTTAGAAGGAACACAAAGGAAAAATGGTTTTAAGTACATAATAAAACCCCAAAGGTTGCATCCCCATGACCTCAATTTTCATGTCCACCTGACTGTTCAGCCCTTCCCGGCACAGCAGCGCTCAGCCCTGTGAAACACTCTCCAGCCAGGTCTGCTCCGTGCGCCTGCCCCACACACGTTACCTGTGTGCTGCACCTGCTGTGAACCCCACCGGGGTTCTGGGGGAATCTCCACACAGTTCATGCTTCAAAGGATTCTTTTTTCCCCCTTTCCTATCTTTTCGTGTGGTGTCTCAAATCATATGTGACCACTCCATTGTTTTTAATTGCAAATTTCCTTAAACACCGTAAACCTGCTTGTTCCTTTTCCATTTTATCTTTTGCAAATCAGCTGCGTGTTCCTCTGTTCTCATTTTTGCCAGACACTTCTGTGCTAACCAGCAAGGTCATTGCAGAACCTGTATTGATTTTCCTCCCAAATATCCAAGTGTAGAAATACAGATTTTACCAAGGGTTCGGAAGTTGTCCCCGAGAGCCAATGTAAACACCACCTGATACAGTGCAGAAGCCTTTAGAACATGGAGTCAGAAATGGACCTGTGCAGGTTCCCTTGGAATAAAAAGGGCTGGCTGACCTTTTCTTGTGTGAGTGGGGACTGTGGCTGAGACCCAGCCCCAGCCCCTGGCACTGGGGCACAGACTGGGAGTGCAGCCCCGGCACCACCATGTCATTTATCCCACAGGTGTCTTCAAATACAAAATATTTTGCTTGGTTGATTGATCGTAACATTCAAACACACCTTCCACTATTTTAACCCAGAGAGATTCCCTGTCCTTACTTTGAAATAGATCTGGTGTAAATTTTCCAAACTTATCAGCCCAAACTGGAATCTTTTCTCAACCATGATAAATATCTGCAATCTCCCTCCACTGCTGGGAGCCCGTGGGGCTGAGCCTGGCCTGATCCTGCTTCTGTTCCCCACAGAGTTTAAACACCAGGCCTGGAACTCACCAGAAGAATGCCCAACTTGGGCAGGAATTTAATATTGGTAATTTCTTTTATTTCTTCCTGAGAATGACTGAATCCTTTTTGGAGCCAAGTAAGGACCAGCTCTCCCCCTGAGACCACAAGCAACATAAATTCACGGGTAAAACCAGATTTTCTTGTTTCTTAGCTTGGTCACTGCTAGGTACTGAAACATTTAAATCAGGATTACTAGGAAAAACCCAAACAACCAGCATGGATGGCAAGAAAAAGGGATCAACGTGGGACTATGCCTCAGACACACATTTACAAGAAGCCAACTTTGCATTGTTGTACCAGATGCAGTCCCAGGGAAAAATGTATGCAGGCAACAGGGAGTTAAGTAAATAATTTTTTTCTTTTCTTTGTCGATGTGTTTAGTTCTCTTCCTGCCAAGACTCATTTCACTCTGCTATCTAGTGAGAGACACATATGGTGCAGTGAAATTGCCATCCAAGAAAGCATGTCCCAGCCTGTTGAGACATCATCAAATAAGATTAAAGCAAAGTAAAAATAAAAAGATAGAACGTTTTTTTTTCCTTTTTCTTGTACAGAGAACATCTGATGAAAGTCACTGAGGTACTTGAATGCTTCTAAAGGTTTTGCAACCATTTCTTTACTTTGCCTGGTTAAGAAAAAGGCAGAAATAACAAGCCAGTATCTCCTTTTTCTTCTTCAAGTTAGTGAAAAAATGTGTTTCATAATCAACCTGATGTATGTGAATAAAATACAATATTGCCTTCTCTGCTTCTGAGAAAAAAGCACTTAAATGCACAGAAATACCTCAGACTTCCTGCACTGGTGGCCTCTCCACCAGCATCTCTTGAGTTCTGTATGCAAGAATTGGGCCAGGACAAAATAATCCAGCTACTAATCTGCAGTGAGGAGTTGGACCGTGATGATCCTTGGGCATCCCCTGAACCCAGAATATTCTGCATGCTGTGGCTATAGTCCACAGAAAGGTCCGAGTTACCTCCCAACCAGCATATTCGGGTGTCTCTGCCTAGCAACTGCTACATTACATTAAATTCACCCAGAAATCCAAACTGCAGGATTTAAATACGTGTGAAACCGCTGCCTGTTTTCCTCACACAGGGACACTGGATGAAGGTGACTTTACAGGTTCTTTTCCCTATAAGGTCCTTTCAGTTCCCACTTTAAAAAAAAGAAGGACTTGGTACAGAAAGCCCAGCACATCACCACTTGCTCTTGCACGTGGTACTTGAGGACAACCTGTAGGACCAGGGTGGAGCTGTTGTAGCAACAAGAATCACCGAGAAGCAGCTTGGCAGCTCCTCTCTACCACTTTGAAATCAGGCTCTAGAAATATTCCACTTCCCACCAGGAAAGCATCAGCAAACACAACACATACAGTACGTTCTGCACTCTAAGTAAATAAACAGGAGTCTGCTCAAAGCCAAAAAAAAAAAATCCCAGGGGAGAGGAAGAAGCCCAAATTAAATTTCCATTGTTGATCATGAGAGAAGTTCAGGGGAGCTTCTTACCCACACAGAATAATCTGCAAAATGGGTCCAGCTTCAGAAACAAGACATATTTTGGGTATTTCTCAGTCAGCCTCCCTAGTTAGAACTGCATTTCCAGTCTTGTTTCCAAGCCGTCACTGGACTGCAGGAAAGCAACAATGCATCAGTAGCAGAGATTATCCCTGGCCTTAATAAGCTGTTGTTGGCTTTCATAACAACTGCAGCCCAGGCCGAGTCACACCGAGCTCAAAGACAATCTTACCAATAGCCTGGAGCAAGGATTATAGAAACAAGAATCCAAGGGGGGGTGGGAGGGAGCAAAAATCCCAAGAAACAGGGGCTAATGTAAAATCGTTTACATATTAACCTTCTTCCCTTCTGACAGTGGTCAAGTTCTGATTCAAAATACAAATTATCTCCAATTACTTCAAAAGAGGCAGTCACAGAGCTGTCACTTAACCTTCACCATCTGTTTGGCTCAAAAGCAAGCTGTACAGCCTGCCACTTTGACCTCATCTTTCTCTTTCCACACTGGACAGGCACCAAAAGAAGAGAAGATGGTTTATTGTTCTCCCGAGAAAACCCGGGGGCTCAGGGTGCCGGAGGGAAGGGCAGCGCTCGGGAGGTGACTTAATTTAACTCTTCAGGGGGATTTGTTTGGGGAAGATGAGTTTGCAAACCTTCCTCCCTCCTCCTGCCAGCTCTCTCCAGAGATGGGGTTTGTTTAAGAGTGGAGCCTCTCTGCGAAGAGCAGCGGCTGTGAAATAACCAAGTGGGGGAAAGACACGCGCTGATTCACGATGGATTCTGGCTTAGGGACTTCTCTGAATCCAGGAGCCAGATGTACACAGAAAAATATCAGCTATTTAAGATGTCAAAGGGGAAATAAATCCTGGAAATGAAACAGCTTTCTAAGAAAGATAGTAGCACAAAATGTTGGGGGGAGAAAAAAAACCCAAAACCCCCGAACAAACCAACAGAACTCAAAAGAGCAGAACACGAGACGGTGCATGGTCTGGGAAAGCACAGCTTAAAAGTCCTAAATATGACCTCACTGTAAGATAAATCAGTTACCACTACTTTCAGCTGCACAGATCCAACCAAGGCTTCTCCCAAGCTGCTCATTAACCGCTGCATATTCCAGCCCCTCTCCTGGCTCCAGGGGAAGGCAGGAGCTGACGATCAAACTCACCCTGGAGCAGTGGCAGTGTGAAGGACCCAGGACAAACCCCCCCCGCGGGGTGTCAGGAGCCCGGAGCGCAGAAGCACAGCCTACAGTGCAGAGGTGTTGGGAATACAACAAATCTGTTGGAGGAAAGGGATTCCAGAGGGGCTGGAGGGCACAATAATAGGGTGCAAATTTCTGAATGCCTCATGGTTTATGGGCAGCTTCTAATGCTTCTGCCGAGAAACATTACAGCATTTCCATTGGCTCTGATCTTTATTTTTAGTTTTATTACCCACTGCATAACAGGTTTCTTCTAGAGAGAAAGAAAGAAAGCAGATCCCCCTGTAAACAGGAGCAAGTCCTGAATGTTTCGCATCGCAGTGGTTTAGCACGAGGATGTCAGGCCCGTGTAAAGCAGCTCCGAGAACAAACGCCTCTGTCGCTGTGCAGTGCCTAACACTCCTGGCATCATTCGGCGTGGGGAGGGAAGCTCCTTTCCTTGTCACACGGTGTTTAACCCAAGAAACACACACCACAATGCACATGAGCTGCAAAGTTCCCATTTCCAGAGCAGATGGTAACAAGTCAATTAAACCCGCAGTGCTCAGGCACCGCTGATAGCGGCGTGAAGCACTGAGCATTTTGGGCGGTGGGAGAAAGAAAAGGGCTGCGAAAGGTGCTGAACCAAATAATGATCTCAGACAAACAGCCCTGGCTTCTTAGAATCCAAATTCCTTTGCTACCTTTTTAAGAAGGCAGACAGAATATTGAACTCGATTTGCAGTTCAGAGGGGGCAGGAACCTCCCCGTGCCCCTGTGCTGGAACTGCCTGACACCCACCACAGCCACACTGAAATGTTTAATTTTACTTAAAACATTCTCTCAGGCCTATGTATTATTTGAAGTATAACGTACAGAATTATCTAATGAATTCTCAAATCAAATACTCTCATTTTGCTGCAGGCCATTTCCCAACAACAAACTAAAGGCACAGAGGCTGCTCCGTGTGCCTGACTGCTGAATTTAAACAGATGTCCAGTGGACATCAGCCTCGCTTGCATTACCTCTCCCATTCACTCGTCTCTATCTGGGCCAGTGCAAACCCCCTTGAATTAAAAACAAACAGAGACTCAAGATAACAAAAAATACAGCAAGACTCGCAGGCACAGAAAGGCCCGTGGTGATCGTGGCCGTCCCCTCGCTGTGGTGAGGGCCTGGTGACAGTGAGAAAGTCGCCGGGGAGCAGCATCTGGCTCTGATTAGGTAACAAGCTGTAGCATCTGCAAACTTGTCAGTCCCCGGCCCACAACAAAGCCCAGCCAGCAGATCTGTGTTTAAAAAGGGAACTGGCTGTTGCGTTTTATAAGACAAACATTATCTGTTCCCATTGCAGGGTGCCGTTCTATTAAACGCCGCCTAGAAGGGGAGAAATTAAATGTGCTTGTTACATTTTACTTTTCATCTCAAGGAAAAAACCCATTTGGTTTTGTCTGTCAGAAACCTTTTTCCTTGTCTTTCCTCTGGGAAGGGCGGTGAGATACCAGCAGAGCTTTCACAGCCCACAGTAAGCAGCCGCTGTGACCCTGAGGTGCTCTTACAGCATTTCTGTTTTCTCTAAACAAGAAAGATAAAATAAAATAAAACAAAATAAAACTTCCATGCAGTGTACCCAGGAGCGATGAGGATCGAACCCACCACAGCTGAATTAAAATTTACTCATCTCCATGTTTTTACTTAGACACTTCAGCAGTGTATTGGACTATGAAAGCTTCTACATTTCAACATTTTTTCTTCCATTTTTTTCTGGTTTTGTTGGAGTTGGCCTTTTTCTCTGCTCTGCCTTACTGAATGACAGCTACAGTTCTCAGTGCCTCTTCTGTACCCTGAAATGTATTTATACTTCTCTTTTGAAAAATGAGAAGAGAATACTCTGTGCCCCACATAAGACCGAAGTTCAACATAACTGAGGAAGAACTGAAGAATATTAAACCTGAAAAGTCAAATTTCTGTCCAACCTTACAATTATTTTTGAACATCTAAGGGAAACCACCTATGAGCACCTCCACAAAACAGGGACCTGCAAAACTAAGCATTAGTCAAATCAGTAGTAGAGACTTAGTGCAGATCCTTCTGCGTGGTTCTGGGAATCAGTCAGAAATTAATGGAATTCAAGAACTCCTCAGTCTGAGCAGTTTGCTTCTGAAAGCACTTCCTGTGGTGCCCCAGTCCCTCTGGGCCCAGCCTGCGTGGACTCCAAACCTGGCTTCTGTCTGCTGGTGCCTCGCACAGCACACACGGGAACAGCCGGCCGGGCAGCAACGACAACAGCCACACACACTCCCACGGAACCCCAGCAGAGTGAGAAAACACCCTTCTGCCCACACCCAAGATACTGCAGAACCCCAAAATCAGGACTCTGAGGGAAAAATGCAGGTGTAACAAGAACTTGGGTGCGGAACCTTTCGTTGGCTTTTTTCAAAACCTTGCTAAGAGATGTGGCTTATTTATTAGTTGTGAAATACAAACCACGTTATCAACCATCTTGAGGAAATGGATTGATGTTAAGTGATACTTGAGAATCCACCCCGTAGCAAAGCTCCCACACCAGCACAGACAGATAAGCAGAAAATCCTTCCTGCAAACACTGTGGCTGTCCTGATGCAACATAAACCTGGAGGTCTGAAACCATTGACATGACTTACAGGCCTGGAACACTTTGCTACACGTGGAACTGACGAGAAAAGAACAATTCCTAATTCAGGTAATTACCCCAAATGCTCTTACATAAGCTGCAGCTCCCAACTCTTTGCTAGTAACCTAAATGAACCTCCAGGTCGCCTAAGCCAGAGGATAAATAGAATAAAACCCCCTACTTGCAAAATTAGGAATTTGCTACTTCTGAAAAATGGCATGTGATATAAAAAGTAACAGATATGTTTGGTGTTCTGACAATCCTTGCTGCTGTGGGATCACTGAAACACACAGCGAGAACTGGAATGTGCTGGAGAAACCCCTGGGAATGGGTCTGATGGGAGCCAAGGCCCAGACCCAGCCTCCCATCCCCGCTGCCCACAGTGGGCACTGCCTGCACGGAGAGCCCTCCTCTCTCCGCAGAAGGAACCTCAGCTCTGCATTTGCTCTGTTCTTTCTGATTTCAGAGCTTCCAGGATGCTGACAATCCTCGGGTCAGCCAGCCCTGTGTGCCACGGAGCCAGTCCTCCTGCACATCTCTCCTGGTGCCTCCTGCAGTTCCACAGGGACCTGGGGGTACAGCTCAGGTAATTTCCTTTCCCTCCCGCTTCTCTATTCAAAACAAAACAGGGGCTCTCGAATGCTTCAGTTCTCTCAGCGTTACAGCTTTTTTCCCCAACTGCTGTGATTGCCATTACGGAACCGACGGAGCTGGCGTTCCCCGACATCCATTTTAAGTGCTCAGCAGAAGGCTGTGCATTCCAACAGCAACATGCTTTGTCCATTATTATGATTTATTATATTCTGCATTACAGTGGTACCCGAGGCCCCTGCCAGGGTTCCTGTGCTGGGCACATACAGAACACACAACATGCTGGTCAGAAAAATTCAGCCTAAAGGGTCCCAGACATATCTGTCTAGGCACTGCCTCGCTCAATGCATTCATCATTTTTATCATCCTAATAATAATTAGAATTTTTTTTCACAGAACTAAAGATTTAGAAATTTCCCAGCACCTCTACTTCCACTTCCAGATACAATCCTATAATTAACACAGCAACAGGCTCCAAGATCACCTGTGAAATCTTAACAGCCAGGACTCAAAAAGTCCTTCGGATCCAAGGACATACAAGGTACTTTGTAAGCATCGAGATGATACTAACTGGCCTGCACTGAAGAAATAATCAGGCAAAAATAACATGATTTGATGTGATTCTCTTTCCATTAGCTGAAAAAGAAAGCCCAAAGCAGCTCCTCTACATGAGAAAAAATATTCAGAGACACAGTAAACAAAAAGAGCAATATGGCCATGGATGCACAATGTTGTATGGAAACAAAGGAAAGGTGAGGAGACGGCAAACATCACCCTGAAAAGCAGGAGTGGAAAAGTCTCCTATCTCTACAAGCAGCTGGGGATGATTCGCAGTAGATTTTTCTGTAATAAAATTCCCTCACGTTTCCTTACTTGGAAAACTCAGTTTATAGGTCAGTTAACAAGTATTAAAACCACAAGAGAACATGAAACGCACCACCTTTTCCTTTTGATCCTTTTCCCTTTTGGATGAAAGTTTTGAAGTTGGGAATATAAAATCCCTGAATTTTTGTTATGTTTTATGCCTCCACGAAGGCATTAAAACGGCAGTTTGTGGGCTGAAGAAATATCCCCTAAGTGGCAGGGAATTAAAGCAAGCTGTCCCGAGCACAGCCCTGCTCGCCAGGTGTGCTGCTGCCCAAATGGAACACCTCATTTACAAAACAAATCTGCCTCCAAAATTACCTGCCCCTCTTGATTGCTGCAAATGGTTTTCATCAGCCTGCACGGCTCTCCCCGGATCTCCAGCCCCGGCCGCGGAGCCGCGACAGGCGGCAGAGGAGCAGCAGCGGCGGCTCCCAGCCCGCACAAAGCCGGGGTGCCCCCGGCCCCGGGCTCCCCTCGTTAGGGCACACACAGAACCCACCGCCCAGCACGGAACTGCCGTGCTTAAAGGTTCTAAAGGCCCCGTGCTCTCGCAGGATGCTTCGGTTTTGAAATCTATCAAAGGAATCTCAAAACAAATTACATGGTAAATTATTATCTGTGTTCTGGCCTCCTCTCTACACCCCACTGTTCGGCATGAATGGCGGTGGGAGAGCCCTTGTGAAAGGCGGCCAGATAAGCAGATTACAGGATGTCAGGTGCCTCGGGCTTTCGCAGCCCAACTTCGCGGCACGGTCCGTTCATCTCCCCAACGTGGGTCACAGGCTATTTCAATTAATGCTCCTCTAATGACCAACATTTGCTCCTTAATGGGAAAGGAATAAATGTGGAATACACAAAACAGCCACAGAGAGCAAAACGCTCTCCCCTCGCTCTCCCCAGCCTCGCTGTGTTTGGCTTCTCCAACCAACTCGCAGAGAGGGGAAACGGGCTTGCGAGGAATAGAGAATTCTATCAGAAAGCAACCTTTTATGTAGCTTTCCTATCATTACCCACGCATTTCTGGCAGCTCTCAGTGTCCTCTAGATCCCAGCGCGCTGCCTAACAAGACCTGCTATGAAAACAGAATGCAGAAAACAAATTAGCATTTTGGAAATAAAAAGCCTGGCTTTTAATCCTATTAAGATCATGCCTTTTNTCTGAAAGATATACTGATGTTCCATTACCATAACTGCTGAAATCAGCATTTCCTTTGAAAGAAGTTGTTAATATTTGGAAATGGTCGGATTTCCGATCCCGGATTCGATTGTTATTCTGTGCTACCCCGCGAGTGCCAAGGTCACGGGGAGATTCACCTGCACACCGAGCGAAATGAATGCGCTCGGCCACAATACATGTATAATTTAACATTCTCCTCTCCAGTACCACCATGCATTCCGAAAAATATTTTATTACAATAACAAATTGGTTTCAAAATCATGCATTATGTATCCTGAAATTAGGTCTGCCAATGAAACCTGGATGTACAAACACAGCAGCAGCCATGCAGGGCAGCATGAACACAGGAATTATGGGTTCTAGAGGGGCTGAAAGGAACAATTAATTCTTCCCCTAACTCCAAAAAGTCCTTTTTTATTACCTTAATCTGCATAGTTAAAAAGAACAAAACAATCAATTGCTGCAAAATGCATTTAGCAATCCAATGGCATGTCTTTTTCTAGATGTCTTTACAGAAAGGAAATTTTTAAGTGCAAAGTGCCCAGTATATCAAAACATCCATTGGGGACTTCAGTTCTCAAGGGCAGGGCAGGGGAAAATAATACAAAGCTGCTCAAATATTTAAAAGTGCTAGTTATATTTCAAAACTTTACCATTATAACATTTTAAACGTTGGGGGTTTTTTTCCCTTCAGATCAAGCTCCTCCAAATATTTCAGATCAATTTATCAAAAAATTCCTGCTAAATTCTTGATAAATAAAAGGAGTCCTTTGCCATTTCCTTTTTAGTTAGAGTTAAAAATTTCATAATATTGCTGAATTTTCAGCAGCAAATGCTGTAAGGTTAATGCACTTTCATGATAGATGGTTGGTTCTGATTTGCAGGTTTCATTTTAAGTTAAATCTACATTGATAAATCCTCCTCTTACAGCCCAAATATCCTTTTTTCTCATGCAAAATAAGCATGTTTCTTGGTCAACTGACATTTTGTTCAAATGGACTTGAGGTAGCTATTTATGAATAATTAAGATTAAAATGTTTCTGTGATTCCCTCAATGCTTTTTTATTTTAAAACATTTATATCATGTCAAAATGGACTTATTCTTCCAAAGGTAACTTTCCATTAAAATAATGGAGAAAATGACATTTCTAATTTTGATAATAGCCCTGAGTTCGGAACGAAAGTCAGAGCCTCCTGCTGCAGAGCATGAAGGGTTTAGGATTGAAATCATGATGTGAATTCTCTGTAATGGTGTTAAAATCCTGGATTTGAAGTATTTACAACAGGACAAATAAAATCAACTACACTTCCATTTTAAAACAGCAGCCTTGACTAAATCTTTGTTCTGGACTCTGTTTCACTCGGTTAAAATGATTTGCTTTTCTGTTCTTTATGGTAAAAGGGTCTGGCAGATATTGCTATTAATTAGACTTGGTTCAATTTTAAACTTTAGGAACTATTTTCATGAATAACCTACAAGCAGCTATTCAACCTAGACATTTGTTATTTCATTTTTATTCCAAGTAGCAAAAATGAAAAATACTCTAAACACAGATTTTTGCCACAGGAAAGGCAGAAAATATTGAAGCCTTTACATTTCTAAGATATTTTAATTCAGTAAATACTGCATAAAACGAGAACCTTGACACTTCCCTGTTTGAATCCAAGTGCAACCGTTGCCCTCAGCCGCTGTTTGTCTGTAATTTCGTTGAGCTGCTCTGATCTGACCAGACACAGCTCGCTCGGGAGCAAAATCAGGAGAAATAATTTAATCTAATCAGGATATCTGAGAATGGGAAATGTTAGCAGCTTAATTTGGGATCTCTTAAAAAGCCTTTTGTAGTGCTATTTACTGACACGCTGAAGCTTCTCTTTTAAAGCAATAATTAACAAATTGTTGACAGAAATTAAATGTCCCTATTTTAAACAATTTCACTGTTCTTCTCCCTTTCTTTCCCGAGGGTGAGCCTGACAAACAGGGAAATCGACCCCACCATTAGCAGGGGAACGCCACTTTCGGGGGTGGTTTTTGCAGTAAAGAGACGTGATTCATATAAGTAATAAGCAAAGCCCACGCTCTGGATTTTGAAATGTCCTGGCTCGTAATGCCGAGGTTAAATGATTAAACCCATCCCTGCCTGCTCGCTCCGGCTGCAGATACGTTCCCTTGAATTTAGCTGTGGGCAATTCAAAGCTGAATGGGAAGTGCTCTTTTATTTGTTATTAAAGTCCCTTGCTATCTTTCAGAACTGTTTGTTACACAGATCTGAGCACATACATGTATTAGGAAAATACACTGAATAAAGACAAGGTTATAAAAACTGGATGAAAATCACTCAGTGTTCATTTTTCATGGCAATTTGCTTAACGAAAATGATCAATGGCAATACCTTAAATCAGTAAATACCACCAGTATCTGTCTTGTACAAATATAAGGACAAAACAAAACTATTTCCCAAAGCCTGCATGTAATCCTGCGGGAAAAGGACATTCGGAGGCAGCGGCTGGGGGGATCTGGGCTCTGGACAGGGCCAGTGGCACTGGCACTGCTGGCTCGGAGGGGCTTCTGTGAATCCACCATGTGGGTTAAAGGCAGAGCACTGCAGCTGCCTGCAGAGCCTCTGCACAGCTCTGCCTGGCAAGAAACACATCTGAAAGCTAAAATGGAAGCAGGTTTCTACATACTTTTCCCACTCAGGACGTTGTGACTGGCTGGCGAGCAGGGTGACACCGGAGAAATACGCAGGCTCCTGACAGGATTAAAGGCAAAGGGAGAAAATCCAACCCAAAGCACACCGGTGCTTTCCAGAGCGGTTTTGGTTGGTTCACAAAATAACCCTCACTATGATTTAGTGCTCTGAGCACAAAGAGCCTGAGTGGAGCTGCTGGGGGCTCGGGCTCCTGGGCGGGAGCAGCCCCTGCCCCGTGTCCTGGTGTGACACCACCCCGCTGGGCCCACTCCGATGTGGGCATCAGACTTTAGTGTGAACGTTCTCTCGGGGCTGCACCCATTCCTCAGTTTCTCCTTTAAAACACCTTTCTGCTAAATGCAGCTATATTAATTAATGGTTCCTTTGGGGTGTTGGAAGTCAACTGATGGGTATTTGTGAATTTAATGGAAAAGCTACAAACCCCAAGAACTCTATTTTACCATCATTATCAGAAATTTAGTCCCATGGAAGTTCCTACTGGGAAGACACTCCCCAGGTTGCTTCATTTCACATCACTCAAGTGTTTCCTTAAGCAAGCCTAAAATCCAGGCTGGCATTTGTCTGCTACAGACGCCATGGACAGAGAAGGAAACCTGTCCTTCCTGCCCTTGGGATCCCAAATCCGCCCCACAGTAATGCCCGCAGAGGAGCTGCTGCATCATTTCCAGGATGATGTTCCCAAAACACCGGTGTCAGAGGCTCCTGCACACACACACTTCTCCAGGAAAACACCAAAATTTGACCCAAAGACAATCAGATGAAGATCCCCAGCAAGGAAGAATGCCCAGTATATAACCAGACCAAGTGTAGTTTACGGGTTTGGATTTTACGAGTAGCAGGAAGGTACAGTTCTATCCACAAGGCTCACTACTCCTCGGATATCACCAGAAATTATATTAAGCAGCATTTTGTAGGCAGAGCTCTAAAATAAAATGAAAAAAACCCAAATCTGTTCACGTGGTATCCATCTATATTTTGTAGCAGCATGTGAAAATAAATTAAAAAGGATTTAAAGCATATTCTCAGTAAATAAGACACACTAAGGAACAGGGGGACCATCTGCTGCCCAGAGAACTTCTAGGAAGATAGTGGCCACAAAAAGAATGCTTGACCCCACATTCAAAACAGAGCTTTTAATTTCCTTGAAAAGTAAATAAAAATTTTTCCTTCTCCCTCTCATTTCTGCTTTACCTTTCCCCTCCTCTACCACTAGAAAACAACCGCTTGTTTGACTTCACTGTATCAGTTGTCACTTCATCTAGACTGTAATTTTTACTCACAGCTTCCATGATTTTTGTAAGAATTTTTGTTCCACAAATGTTGTTCTTCCAGCAAGCAGAACCAGAGAGTGAGATTTACTGTTTGTTCACTAAGTCATGGGCACGCAGGAAGGTTTCCTGCCATTTTTACACCGAGGTTACACAGTGACATTTAGGCAGAACTGTCAGGCCCGTGTGCCCCCTGTCCCCTTGGTGCCTGTGGGCATGGGGCAGGAGCCCCACTGCCCTCTGCTCCCACAGCCTCCCTGGCAGCAGCAAATCCAAAGTGCAGGAATTCAGAAAATGATCACCTGCATTTTAAGCAGCAATTCCAAGCAGGACCCGCACCAAATCACTTTGGTTTTCCTAGTTCTGTGTTTATTGGGGCTGATCCATCACATCACAGAGTCTCTAGGAACGAGCCATTTTTCAGCGTAATAGGTTTACAGTAAAATGAGATTATGGCTTTCTAAAGCCCTCAGACAAACCCCCATAGATCCCCTATGTGCAGAAAGGGACATATTGCCCACAGAGTCCTTTAAGGAATAGCTACTCTGCATCTCCCCCTTCTCAAACAGTTGAAGGGCTTTACTCTGCCAACTATTGGTATGTGATTGTCACTCCATCTCCCTTTATTCTCCTCAGCGCATTTATTGAGTCCCCCGAGGTCCCTTCCTCTTCTAAAAAGGAAGGCCTAAGAGACTGGATGGATGTTCCTGCTATTGTCCAGGACAATCCAGGGGCCAGCAGCAGATGTTCCTGAAAATTGTGATCTGGGTCACCTCTGAGCCTAGCACCCAGATATCCCCTTTCCTACAAGCAGGGTGCAGGACAGCAGAGCTGGAGGAGAAGGGAAGCACAGATCAAGCCTGAAAAGATTATTTTTAGACTGAATGAAATACACCGCCCACAAAGACAGGGAGAGCAAGACCTTCGGAAACCATGGGACTTCTTTCTTTCTCTGATTTAAAGGAAAACACTGTTTCCTCTTGGCGTTGTTAAAAAACAATTCCCATTTAAGCAGTGACAGGCAGGACTCTGTAATCTGTACATACAATTTAATCCTTTCAAGAATCAGCAGAACCCACATCAATCAAGCCTTCATCAACTTGTAAAAACAATATTTTGATTCAATCAGATTCAAAGCCCTGAAATTCCCAACTAATTAATGCAGGGTCACTCGGAGCCGCTGAGGCAATGGCGAGCAGAGTGGTCAAATATTTACCCCTCACCACAGTAGACATTAGGACAACCAAAGGACCTGGAGAGTGGGCAAGAATAGATAATGTGACTGTCACTGCAGCAGGTTTCATTCACTGTGAGTATTTGGATAAAGAATTATTACAAAGGAGAGGGAAAAAAGCAAGTGGAGCCTCTGCCGTAAGCAGCATTCTCACATCCTGCTCAGGGGCTGTGAAATGGGCAGTGACCCAGGCAACATCCTTCCCATTTTGGGATTTTTAACATGCATGTCTCCAGACAGTTGAGTTGCTTTGATTCTAGTCCTCCCTTATAACATTCACAATAAATTACATTATAAGAACATAGGCAGCAAAAAATTACTGAAGAGTCCAAAGCACTGAGACCTCCTGCCCTGCCTGTATTCCTAGAAACGAGACTGGAATTCAGCTTTTTCCTTTAAATATCCTTAAAATGTATGCCCAGCATGCAGGATATTCTCTGCAGGGAGGGTATTTTCTCAGCGTGGAGGGTGCCTGTGTGTGCTGCAGGCACGGCTGCCTCGTGTCTCCATATGATTCTGTGCAGTTCATTTATGCAGCTTTAAACTTTGCCTTGGAAGGACATATTTTGTGTATGTTCCCCTCCAATACTAAAACCCCACTGATCCTTTTAAAATGCAGTCAGTAAAGCAGTCAGAGCCAGTTAGGGCAGGATCTGGAATCCCCCACACGTGTCCTGTGGGGTCTGTGTGCAGCTGAGGGCGTTCCCTGACCTCCTGTACGTGGCACAGGTTGTCCAGAGGAGCTGTGGCTGCCCCATCCCTGGAAGTGTCCAAAACCAGGTCAGATGGAGCTTGGAGCAGCCTGGGATAGTGGAAGTGATGAGCTGTAAGGTCCTTCCCAACCCAACCCAGTCTGTGATTCTGTGGTGCTCTGCATAGGCTTTAGATTAACAGTGATGCAATTAATACATTCTCTTCCTTCTGCAACAAAGTTTTCAAAAAGTTTAAGACCAACCATTTAAGAATTCCCAATTTTTACGTTGCCTGTACTCTGAGAAAACTTGAAAACTAATTAGAAGCTCATAGGAATTTTTAAAAAGCCATTTTGTAGAGCCTGTGCTGATATCTCAGTGCAACAACAGTCAGAGCGTGGGTACCCCAGAGCAGGTTTCAGGAGGATGCCCTGGCCCAGGCTGCTGCCAGGCTGTAAGGCAGCAGCAGTAACAGTGATAGGTGAAGAAAGAGTCCAGATAGGGGCACCTGAAAAAATACATTTCAAGGAATCATCACGAGTCTTTTCCCAGCCTTACCACCATGTGCATGGGACAGCCTCGACAACAACCTGGGGCTGCAGGAGCAGGTCACGATTTCCAGAGGAATGTCTCACCCATGAAATGGCAGGTGTAAAAACCTGGATTGAAGCATGTCCTCTTTAACCTACATTACTACCACTACTCAGCATCACAAAACAATACATGGAATCCTATTGCTTTCCCAGGCTCCTGGGATTTCCTTGTGTTTTGCATTTCACAACCCTCCAGGAAAGAAGCTGCCTTGGCCAATTTTGGGACAGTTTCCCATTCTGACTCCAAGTGATGGGACAGTCCTGAAGTGTGGGGGACCCTGAAATCATTCCAGCTTTAAAATCACAACCACAAATGTAATTTTGGCACCGGGCGGACCTTTTCAGCAGATGAGCAATTCTGGCACACAAAAGGGAAAAGCAGCAGAGATGCCTGCTCCAGACGAGGCCCTGGGGCCGCATGGGCACTGCTGGAGTTGCTGAAATTCTGTGTAAGTGAACTCCTGCTACGAAACCGCTCTGCCCACATTCCCTCTACACTCCAGTCACTACAGATGGGGAAATTCTGGGATGGGAACAGTATCCCTCCTGTTCTTTAAGAAAGACCAGTTGCTCTGTGGAAGGCCTCCAGGTCCCAGCCCTTGCTCTGATGGGTTCCCCAGGCTGAGGGGTCCCTCAGCAGCCCCCATGCAGGACAAAGCTTTTACTCCCATCCCTGGCTGTCCCTGAGGAGATGCCACAACTCCAAACTCCGTGGCTGATAGGTAAGTATGGGATGACCGTTCTTTCCATACATCCATCTTCCTAATTTACATCCTACAGGTTTCCATTCAGCCAGGCATACAACACTCAGTCATAGTAGCAAATTTTCATGTTGAAGTTACAGCTCTTTTTGAAAGCGTCACAGTTTCAGTTTCACCTTGGATATTAATTCAGCATCTAACCCGTAACTGTTTGTAAATATGCACATTTGGGATTTATTCTAAGACATATCCAAAGTTCTTTCATCCCCTTGGTATCATTCCTTCAGTGATTCTGCAAACCAGTCTGGATGCTCCCTGAGGAAGTGCAATGGGATGAGTCTATTTTTAAGTTTTAAAATATAACAGAAAGACAAATTTTAACAATAAATCACAGATCAATGTACTAAGTGCCCTGGATATTAATGGAAATATCACCTCTCACACAGAAGTTCTAACACTCTTGCTACTGATATTTCAACATAGTAAGGAACAGAAATTAAGGAGGTCTGAAGCCTTGACTGGTAGTGGATATTCCCAGGAGGAAAGGCTTTTTACATCATGCTCCAATGCAAAGTGTGCTCCTAATATTAAACCCTCCCCATTTTGCCTTTCCCAGAGCTTGTCCCAAAGAACAGGACGACTGATATGGCACCAGAACAATCTCTCATCACGATGCCTCTCGTTCCTCCTGATCCTCCTGTGCCCATGTCCTACCTCAGCCACAGAACTGTCCCCTGGCCTCGGGGCTCTCCAGTTACTCCATTTTCTGCCCATGGTTCTTGCAGGCTCCCAAATCCATCTCCCCCCCTGCATTTGGCCATGAAGGCATTACCCTGGCAGTGCCCTGCTTCCCCAAGTCAGGAGATGTGTCACCTGGCACCGTTACCTTCAGTCACCTCGTGCCAGTGCTGCAACAGGCATCACCCTGCCCTCGGAGCCTGCCCTCGTGCCCCTCCCACAGCGGCTCTCACTGCACCCAGCCCCCCTTCACCTTTACCCCACTGACATACACCGTGGGGGTAGGATCAGAAATTCCTCTGGAAATTAGTTTTTGTCTCACTGTCTAAAAGAATTGATTTATTAATTTTTTTTCCCAGCAGAATTAAGGAGCTTAAATAGCAGCAAGATGGGCACATGCCAAGAGCAGGCAACTGTCACCACTCCATGGGCTGCCTCATTTTTCTCTGCATGATCCTCACTATATATCTCAAACCAGTGTATAAGCTCTCAGAAGTAGGGCTTGGCTTTTCTATATGCTCTGTTAAAACAAACTATGTAATAAAAATAACTGATGTTTGAAATGTAATTGGTCACTAGAATTTGCAAATCAGTAAGATAAAAGTAGAACAGCTCTGTAAATCAAGGGGTGATGAATTGACCCGGAGTGGAATAAGCTGAGCAGCCCCTGTCAGTGTGTCACCCTACCTGTATTTACAGTCAGGAGGCACTTGCCTTCACAGGAGAATTTGCAATTCCTGATTCTAATCTCCAAAAGCAACAGATTCCACATGGAACAACAGATGGATCATCAGCACAGGGTGTGTAGGCAGCGCCCACACCCTCCTTGGAGGTCAGCATTTGATTTCATAGAGGAACAGAATCCCAGAATGGTTTGAGTTGGAAGGGACCTTAAAACAACCCAGTCTAAGGGAAGATGTCCCCTGCCCATGGCATGGGGTGGGACTGGATGGGCTTTAAAGTCCCTTCCCACTCAAACCATCCTGGAATTTTGTGATTGTCTGATCACTACCACCAACCTCTGTCCAATTCAAGGCCACCAGAACCCCAACAGCAGTGTGCAGATGAATCTGGCACTGCCCCAGCCTGAAAATCGGGGCAGCCACAGGGCATGGCCCAGCTCCAGGTTTTCCAGAACCTTCAGCCATGTGGGTTTCTATTTGCTGGGACTGTGCCCCACCCACACAGATAGAAAGGCAGCTGCAGTGGAGCAATCCCCTGGCACTGCTGGTACTGTGCAGCCCAAAGGCTTCCATGGAGCTGAACAGAAACTGCTTTCTCTCTTTGCATCTCATCTGTTTGTACTGAGTGAGAAATCTATAAAGGATTAATTAAGACAAAATATGTTAAATAAAACGTGTTCTTGCCCGGTCGAGGATTATATCCCAGCATTCTGTCAGTCTGAGGACGTGCAGATTTATAGTGGGGAGGGGGAGAAGGGAGGGCAGAGGCAGCGTTGAGGTGGCTTTGGCCACCCAGCTCTGAGGGGCATCGCGTGGCTGGCACCACCAGCAGTGCTGCCTCCCTCTCCTCCCTCAGCTCTGCTGCCAGCCAGGCTCCGGAATGGAGAAACAGCAGCACTTTCCCCAGGAAGCTGCCAGCCCCCAGCCCTGATCCCAGCTGCATCCCTGCCTGCTGTGCCAGGAGCAGCCGCTTATTTACCTAATAGACTCTAAAAGGTATCAAGGGAGTCATTCCCTTCAATTGGGTCATTCTGACATATGTAAATATGTATTTAAATTTGGTAAATATGTACAGTATTTAGAGTATGTGGAGAATGACACTTCTGTGGAATGGGGCACCTCTTTCCAAAGGGCTTGTGCTACTCCAGGTAAATTAAGCTCCTTTCCACACCAATCATGAGAGCTGGAATCTGCTGGAGAAGAGAGCTCTCCTTTGTGAGCTGGTGTGAGCAAACCCTGTGGAGCTTGGCAGCATTCTGATTGCAGTTAGTAATTAAATGTACTGCAATAACCTAGTGGGTTTGATATAATATCTGATTTTAAGGGTAGAAATAAACATTCAGTTTCATGTGGGAAATCATTCATTCATCAAAACAATTCCATTATTTAGGAACTATATATATGTGTGTGTACACGTGTGTATGCATATACATACATGTATGTATATACGCGGGTGTATATATATATACACACACACACATATATATACATATATATATATGTGTATATGACACCTGGGGATATGGTTTAGGGGTGATTATGGGATCCCTGGGTTGACAGTTGGACTCGATGATCTCAAAGGTCTTTTCCAACCTCAAGGATTCTGTGTGTTTGCCTACGTGCATGAACCCCAGCTATTGAAAAAGCCTTACATACATGTGTACGTATTTCTCTCCTCTGCACTTAAAATGCAAACATTTCCCCAAAATAAAATTCTTGGTAACATTCCTCTCTTCATCCATTACAAAAAACCCAACAAACCATTGGTCTCTTCAGCTTATAGCCAGAATCCCTCATAAGAGAATAAATCCGTGGATACTACATCACTATTCCCGCAGCTCTGCAGCCCCAAATTTCTTGGGCCACTGATCTAAGCAGCCCTGTGTTACAGAAATAGTTTATTAAAGAGTTCTCCAAATAAAACCACAGCCCGCTTGATGCACCTGGGTTAGAACTCTTAACAGTCCTGAAATAACTCTTATTTTTGAGGTACTTATGTCAGGACTCATTTTTGTAGGAGAAGCTTGTCCACCATCCAATGGCTTATTAAGGAATACTGGTGGGTGGGAGAGGGACACAGGAAATCAGAGTGTTTCAATGCTTAGAGTGAAGAGGTTTTGAGCTCTGGCAAAAGCTCCTGAGCTTTCATTTTCACAGAAAATCCCTCCCTAGTCCAAGCTCGCACCTCTCACAGTTGGTATCAAATGAGAAACACATTAGACTACACTTATTTATATTACAGCCTAAACAGCAAGTCTCACTAATTTAGGATTTATACAGCTTGAAGGGCAAAATAGACCAAACCAGTTCCCAGTTTGAAATGGTAACTCCCTTTTTGGAGTTTCTGACACAGCACTTCACCCTAAGTATTTATATGTGTGTGTATTCTATGTACAGAGTGCAGCTATGCACACTCGTTGATAAAAGGAGATACAAAACCATGCAAAAACCCACTAACATGTTTGTATTGTATTAAATATAAACAGTGCTGACACATTTCTAAATATAGTCTTAATTTGTATCTTCAAAAAGGCTTGTGAAAACTAATATAACCTGGATTTCCATATAACTCAAGCAAACAACTACACCCCTGTAATATTCAGGTAACTTACAGGTGACAAAGGGAAACACAGGGAAGATGAGATGGTCCATAGAAATTACAGATTTGACCTAGCAACCAAAACTGTCCAAAAGTAGGAATAATTTTCATAATCCTAATAAAATCAGCCTTTGCAACCAGTGCTGACACCTTTGGCTGACTGTTGTTTCCCATTAGAGTCTTCCCTCAGATCAAGTTATACAATGAAATTCAGCTCTCTGCCACCTCCATTTTCAACAGATTATAATGAACAACATCTTAGGTGTGCATAATACCTTTAGTAATGTGTCAGAAGAGAAGAAAGTGCTCTTTCCAACACAGGCTGGGTTAGGGTAGGAGGCACAGAGAAATCATGCAAAAAAAAAATCTTACGAACTAGTATTGAATTTCAACATTCTACTTGCTTATCATATAGTATAAATAATTCACACTTGAAAATCTTCTTTTCAGAAATGTTTACTGACACAGCAAAAATGCATGCAAGGGGTTACTGACATGGCATGTAAATGCACACCTGAAGAGACTGGAGTGATCACCAAAAGGAGAAAAGAATTAATCTAAGGAAAATGTCAGCCAAGAAAATACATCGTCCTGAGTAAAGCAGGTAATTAACAGCTCAGGTCCCTGAGTCTCCTTCCCTTCAGATCTGTCCAATGGTAGATGTGCTCCAAAACACCATCTCATAGTGCAGACTTTTTCTGCTACCGCCTCAGTCTTTGATCTGGTTTTTATTTTGATTTGAAAGATATGCAGAGAAAATTACTAGGAAAAATCTACCATGGTAGGGAAACAAAATTTGGCTCAGATGTTTTTCCTTTATGCTGTTGAAATGAGCTTTGTGGGTTTAAAGTTGTTCAATAATGCAGTTTACGGAGAGGACTGGCTGGGGCAGGCCGCTGCCAGAACACGGCGCTGGCAGCAGGAGCAGGCGCTATCTCACCTGCTCTCAGCTGTGCAGCCAAACAGGGGATTCCTGCTGCAATACTTGTCCCACACGGAAAGAGAAGGGATCCGAGGACAAGAGGAGGCTGTGGTAGAAGAACCCAGGTAAGATCCAAGTGCCTGTACCCACAGCACTGCCCAGGAGCTGAGGGACAGCCCGGGGACAGCGGATGGAGGCTGGAGGGATGGCCAGCCCCAGCTGAGCCAGTGCCTGGCCCTGGCTGGCATCCTGGGCATCCTTCATGCCCACCACGGCCACCCTCAGTGACCATCACAGCTTTCACAGGGAAAAAAGCACTGAGGCAAAGAAAAGGTTTGCTACTTCACACAAAAAATGGTTCAGGGAAAGGCAGAAAAGCTCATGAAATTGTAACTGCAATTATCTTAGATTAGAATATTTGGCTTGAAAGATCTGGAGGGTATTGTTTTTGATAAGGCAGAGCCACTTGACAAGGCCTGTCACCACTCCAGGTCTCTCTGTTGTCAACTCAAGATGAAAGGACATCACAAAGAATTAACTTCAGCTTTTAAACATTTTGAAAATGTCAAAGAGGTCATAGCTGATCTATTTCCTTATACAGCATATTCACTTGATGAAATTTGTGGTAACAATGTGTTTTTACTTTTCATTCAAATTGGTCTCAAATCCTGGTAATTGATCCCAGACTAATGAGAGCTGACAGGGCCCCGGCGCGATTGGCTGAGCTCTGTATCAATCACAGCTGCTGCCGGGCCACGCTGGGCACATTAGACTTTGTAATGGCACTAATTGGGGACTACAGAAAAACCTGCTCGAGCTCCTCGTGGAGTTTGCAGCACCATTTATTTGGTTTCCAGTTACACTAAAGCCAATTTAAGCCCTTTTATAACCAACACCTTCCTGCATGTAGGACCTATTGTTCCTGCCTTCCCACAAGCCATCTAAAGAGTCCTTAAAATATTCACTGAGATGACTCTAAATTAAAAACGGGTCCAATCTGGGAAACAGCACAAGTAAAGTAGAAGCTAAATATTTGTATTGACCTTTTAGGAGCATTATCCAAGTCAGTAAAATATCTTAAAGGCACCTTGTTGTGCATAGAGAGATGAAATTTTTAAATCTCATTTAAACGAACATGTGACCACATTTGCTAGAAAGGATTTTATATTTCCAGAACACATTAGCGTCTCTAAATATGAAAGTTATCAGTTAAAACAAGTTGAAACGCGGTTGCATGGTGCTAATTCTGCCCCTACCCCCATATGGTTTGGAGAGAAAGGTCAGGGCTGCTGTCACGTCCCTCTCAGGGATGCTCAGAGCCCGTGTGCACCGAGCATGAGACGGCTCAAAGAGCCCAAGAATCCGGCCATTTTCTGCATCAACTGGATTAATCATAACCCTCCATCTTGAGCTACAGCAAGGGATAAACACACGTGCGTGTTCGCTACAGAGAGAGAGAGAATACCTGAAACAGGAACAGAAGGGACAGAATGTGGCACTAAGAATCTGAAATATTTTGTATTTCAAGCCATTAAAAAAAAAAAAAAAAAAAACACCACCAAAATCAAAAACACCAAAACAAAAACCCCAAGACAGAAACAGAGGTAAAGTTTAGAACAAGCAAACACTAAGGTTTAGAACAAACAGACCTAATTATGCTGTTTGTTCTCCAACCTGAGATAAAAATAATCCTTAACATTTTAACAGGACTCTTCAGTGATACTTCAGATATTCCTCCAAGCAAATCGCTTAGTGGAAGTACTTTAGGAAAAACAGCTCCCACCCAGGTTTCCTCATACATTTAAGATGGAGGGAACATGAAGAAAAACGTATTTTAATAAACTTCCATCTGAATTTACAATTATATGCTAAAAAAAGGAAACCATTTACTGTACAATTATTTAAATATATTTCTTTACAGGATTTGGCAGACAGCATGAGGTCACATCTTCTGTACCAGCACAGCTGGCCGAAGCTTTAATAAGTGACCTGTCCTCCGAAGGTGAGCCAGGTTCTGAATGGAAACAGGAACAATTCCCAGCAGGATCTGCAGACGTCACCCAAGGTGACTGTTCCATTCAGAATTGTCTCGCTTGTATTTTCAGAAGTGTTTCACTTACGTGAGCCACTGTTCCACTCTGGATAAGCTTGATCCCAATTCAATTAGTCATTGGCAGCAGTAGCATTTCAGCATGTAATTACCCTAAGTATCATCTCCCCTTTCCCAAAATGTAATTACCCCAAGTATCACCTCCCCTCTCCCAGGCAGGGACGTCCAGCCACATTTCATCACTGGCCTCACCTTGCTCACCAACAAGCTGACCCCCTTGAACAACGGGAGTCCAAAACATGAAGAGAACACATAAATGAAATACTGATCTTAAGGACACGCACATTTTACTGAAACTTCCCATACAAAAGCCTTAATTTGCCCATTTCCATGTACTGAGAGCTCAGCTGGACAGGCAGTGGAACAGTCCCTCCCCTCCCAGGTGCTGGAGCACCAAAACAAAACAGAAGGTGCAAAGGTTCCCACTTTTCTCTTTGTCTCTCGGCAGGTTTTGTAGGAAGCAAAGGCAAACTCTGACACTGGGGCTTTGCTGGTTGTTGAGCTTCCCTGGACTGTGAAGTTCTGCACAGAGGCACAGAATCGTTACGGGTGGGAAAGACCCTGAAGATGCTCCAGTCCAACCCTCAGCCCAGCACCGCTGTGTGCACCACTAACCCACAGGGACACACGTGTGGGAAGAAGCACAGACAAGAAGAGGAAAAGGAGCCCTTTTCCCAGACAGTCTCACAGAGCAGTGAGGAACTTGTCAGAAACAGTTTTAAGCTATCCTTCCAAAATTTCTAGCAGGCTCTCAAAAAAAGTGTAAAGCTCTTTTAAAATTCAATGCATAATAAAAAACCCCGAGGAAGCAGCAAGGTCCCCTTTGCTTCCTCACCCTCTTTCTAGGCCGAAACACATTGCACTGACATTGTATTTTGGCACAGCAACATCTAAAAAAGGAGGAGGAAAGTCCTTGACGAATATAATTTCCTCATCAAATTATAATTGATGGCAATAATAGGCATCTTCTATTTTCAGTCCTAGGATAAAAAATCGGCAACCAACATAAAGGCATTTTACATCCCCTGAACTCTGTGGCCCCCACTTTCTTATTAAGAGGGTTTGAGGTTAATCAGTTTAAAATTGCATTGATTTATATAATCATTTTGATTCGGTGAGGGAATAAATTGAAATGAATTATGAGGTACATCTTAAGTATATGCTCCATTTTGCTGCTTGTTCAAGGTTTGGATATAATACAAGGGAAAGTAACACTCATCCCACAGAATTCTCCTGGATCTACAGCAGTCCCAGTGCCAAAGAGGCAAAGCAAAGTCTCTGAAATAATACTCAGAGTGAGGGAAGATGTGAAAGAAAAATGGAATTTATCAGCAGTTTATAAACAGAAATGAAAAAGATAAAGAATTAATACAATTCCTGTTAGTATGTTTCTTACTCCTGTTGTGTTCAGTAGTGGAAGTGAATTATCCTGGCACTACCATCATCTTCCTCCCACAAACTTGTACTCGGAGATCCCCTCTCTCTCTCTTTTCAGAGCACAAGTTATTCTGGGGTAACTAAAGTCCCACTTAAAAGCTGATTTTCATCAGCTGCTTTGCTAAATTGAGAGGAATTTGATTAAAGCTTTTTAACCTACTCTGTGGTAGTACCTTCATAATCCATTTTCACCTCTCAAGTTTTCTTGAGGAGGACAGAACAGGTCCCAGAAACTGGATGCTCGAGCACTAGAAATCCCAACTGCTGGAATGTGGATGTGGAATTTACAACTACCAGCACAATCCCTCTTTGTTTACAACGTCTGACACCTGAGGGGCTCTCACAGAACCTGGGGCACAAAGAGATGAAGCCCCAGGGCAGATTGTCTGCTGCTCACAGCACTGCTGCTTCTGTGGCTTCAGGAGAGCCCTTTGTATCAGTTTATGGGTCCAGGATCTGTCCCAGAACAACACCACGGTAATGATGGTGCTCCTGCAGCTCTGTCCCTGGCAATCCTCACACACAGTCTGAAGCATTCATCAATTAGAGATTTTAAAACTCGGAGTTAGGGATGGGGAGGAGCAACATCCCCTCATGTCCAGTAAAATGCAGACTCCAATACTAGCAATCAGTATTTTAGGGAACAAAATACTGGACTGTTCTATAGCCAATATTATTTGTTGAAGCACCAAAGTATTCCCCAGAAACCTCCGGCCAGAATGATAATCTTGCTCCTTTTCAAGACTGGAGCCAGTTCCAACAGGAGGTGGGAGAGTGCTGCTCCTCCATCAGCTGTGCCAGGGGATCAAAGCAGCCAGAGCCACTTCCCTGAAGGAACCCTGCCTTCCTGCACTCCACCGGAGCAAGGTCCCATCCCTGGCAGTGTCCCAGGCCAGGCTGGACGGGGCTTGGAGCACCCTGGGACAGCTGAGGGTGTCCCTGCCCGTGGAAGGGGTGGCACTGGATGGGCTGTAAGGTCCCTTCCCACCCAAACCATTCCTGGATTCTGTGAACTCCAGTTGCAAAAGCTTCTGTTTCAAAAAAGCAGAAAACTTTTTGTGGGCTTACACAAACATTACTGCAGCATAATAAATCCAGAAACATTCATTTTTTTTTTTTAGAATTAACACTAATTGCATTTGAAGACAAAGACTTTAAAGATTTTTAAAAGGCAGCAAGTGACCCTCACTCCCAGCACGCTGGGACTGCTCGAAAAAGCCTAAATTATTTTCCATATGCCTCATGGCTGTATTTTCTTATGCAATCGGAAGAGCTTTGAATTTTGTTGAATTTAGATCCCAGTCTGACTTTTTTTTTTTTCCATCTGCTTTTATTTTGGCATCAGACTGGATTCTTGAACAGACACAAACACAAGCAGAATCTGGTAATTTGCCCAACCCAAGGCGTACCAGAGCAGGGAAGCTTAAGTTCCTCCTGGTGAACACCTTTACGCTGACAAACCAGACTCTCCTCTGCCCTCCTAACTGGCTTTGCTCTCTAAAAAAGAGCCAGCACACACTAAAAGGTTGGAGAAACAGATTATATTTTTAAAGTGCAACATATTTTTTTCCTCTAATTCAAAACAGCAAATGTTAAACTTAAAGACTCTTCCTAGTGCATGTTAGTGACAGGCAAAGCTCCCAGAGGGGTGACTGCCTTCAAAGACAGGTAAATGAGGGCCCATATAAAACAGCCAAGTATTGATGTTGTAGTAAAATTCAAGAAAAACACATTGGCAGACAAGTAAATTTGTCACTAATAATTTAATGTAATTTCCCTAAAATGGAGGTAATAGGTACTCAGGGAATACACCTCCAGGGTTTACATCAAATGTGCCTGTGGAAAATTGTGAAATAATATTTTTTTAAAATGTAGATGCTTTGGCTGACATGTTGGTTTATGATGAAAATCACTCTCCTGAAATGATAAAGGGGAGGGGAAAATATCAGCTCCCAAACATACCCCACTTGTATCTTCCCAGAGCATCCCCAAAACAACTCGGAGCCAGACAAAGCCGAGCTCGTTTCTTTGGGAGCTCTTTTGGGTCCTTCCAATACTGGACTGCAATTCCCAGCCAGCAATGAGCCAAGCACAGGGCCAGCACCACGGCCCGTGGCATTCCCACTTACACAAACTTGTACTGAGCCACTGAAAATGTTCCAACATTGCAGAGTTGTCCCTGCAGTGAAGGGACAGCTCAAATTGTGTTCAATTGCATCCATATGACTGCAGAAAAAAGTGATGGAAAAGATAAGGTGGGACATGTCTTGTGTAAAACTCTTGGTGTTTGTAGGAAGGAAAGAATTAGGCTCTGAATTGCTTAGACTCGTTTTTTCCCAGTTTTACTAAAAAATGATTGAAGAGGGATCAAATTCTGGAGTAAAATCTGGGAATATAATTGGAAAGAACAGATTTATAGTCACAGAAAGTGATAATAAAACAAGCAAAAACCTCCCGATTCCCTCCAAGCCCACAAAGGGCAGCTTTATCTCAACATTACAACGAGCACAAAAAAGGTCCCAAATTACCCCTCAGCTGAGGCAGTTCTGGTCAGTAAAACCCCCTTGGAATGAGGAGCAGTGGCTCGAGCTGTCCCTGCCAAGCACCTGCAGACAGGGATGTGCTCCCTGCTCCCAGACAGCACTCACAGCGCTGAGAGGAATCGGTGCTGTGAAAATCAATTGAATTTAAATCTTTCTCTCCCATTCACTGTCACTGACTCCGTGTGGTGTGGTGGTCTGGGCATGTGTTCTAAGCAGAGAGGATAACTCTGGCACCTCTCAAACACAAAACACCCGCAAATTTCTAAACAGACAGAAAAAAACGTAATTTTTCTCTTCTTCAGTGCTGTTTAGCTTTGTAGTATTAAAACAACAAACAATATAGAGAAAATTCCCAGCTGCTTTGGTGCGAGCAGGGAAGCCAGACATCCAGATTCAAGGATTTTTCTTCTTCTGTGAGAAAACGTCTCTTTAAAATTGCATTACTGGCATTTATGATTCATTCTGCAAATAGTGAGACTTTCCTGGATAAATCTGAAATTCATTTCAGATATTTTGAGTTTAATAAGAATAAAGGCACCCCATTTTTCACAGCAATAAAGAAAGATGCAGCCGCCAGGAGCCTGACCAGGGAACAGACTGGGAAGATACTCGGTAAAGTTAAAACCAGGAAAAAATATGTACTGATACAAAAAAGAGAGCTCATCTATCACTTCATACCAAAAGATGCATGTCATATGATGAATTTAAAACAATAAAAAAAGTTGTTGGTTTTGCTTCTCCAGATTGGGAGAATCACTGGAGCAGCAACAGAGAAGGGATTTTGTAGTGATAGGCAACGAGGTGCAGCTCAGGTGTGAACGGGCCCTACCACGGCTCTTTGGCCAACAACCTTTATCTAGTCAGAAATTGAAGTGTTTTGTAAGAGTTCATAAAATATTTGATTACATTTTTGCAGCAACAGATTAATTAGTCTTAAATCTGACCTGTCCTTTGTGTCTTTCACCTGCTAATTTTCTCTACTACTTCTCTGCTCTCCTAAACAGTCTCTCTTTTAATAACTCCCTGGAGCACATCTCTGGCACCCACATCCTTCCCAACACCTGGAGTCTCTCTTCTGTCCTCCCCCTGCGCTGTCAGGGCCCTGTCAGCACTCCAAATTCAGAGTAAGTCAGGCCTGCTCTTCCAGGGGGGTGGGGGGAACATACCATCATAATACAACTCCGCAAAGGCAAAGCTAGCAAGATAGAAGAGATTATAAACTCTAATTTTAAGTAATCCCTTCATAAGTGATGAGCATTTTACTAATAACACTTCAGGATCTAAATTTTGTTGCTTACTCAACAAAACATTGAGGTAATTTAGGTTAATATGAACATTTGCAGAGTATTTAATTTCTCCTCTGACTATTCTCTAGTTTTCCATAACATTTTGTGTATGAATCCTTCCCAGAGATGAAGATTGTACAACAGCAGCCTTTGATACACAGAGACACCAGCCAGGAAATTGGAAGTCCAGGCTGAGCTTCGTCCTTCATTTACACCACTGCTGAGAGGGGGAAAGCAGAGACACTGAGCTACAGACAGGGAATGGCTTAACTTTTAATTTCCTGGATGTTACCATTTTAAATAGGAGCCTTGCTGTTATTTAAATCTGTCAGAGAGAGGCAAAGGGAGGTAAGAAAGAAGGAATAATATGATTTCTTTGAGCAACAGGAGCTGGATAGTCAAAGGCATTTGCTCCGGAAGAAAAAAGCAATCCCCAACCCAAAAACCCACAAAGCCAAGCCCCCGAGGGGCACCAGTTTTCTGGAGTTCTCCTGGATGAGGTGTGATGGTGTCAACAGCAGCTGCCACCTCTGAGAAGTGAAGCTCATTGCCAGGTTACACATGCAGGGACACCCAGAGACCTCAGGGCTCAGCCCTGCTCTCCGTGGAACCAAGAGTCTGGCTTCTGGGTCTGCTCAGACTGGAGACAGCCCTGATTCAGCCATCAGCACGTGCAACACCTCCAGATCAAAGGTGCAGCAATACAGAAGCTAAATACTGGGAAAACATCACAGACAGGAGCCGGCCCTTGGGAACCCCAGTCTCGCCATGACCCAGTAGATCCTCACGTCCTCGTAGGAAAAACTGCATTAACACTGCTGGCTGCCTGGCAGGCTGCCTCCAGCCAAGGTGCTCTGGTGTCTAACACTGGACACCAGAGTCATTTGATGCCCGGCTACTCGCGGTGCTCTGCTCTGAGCAGAGCTGAAAGCTCTCCCATGAAAACAGTCCATACAAGCTGTATTTTAAAACTCTCAGCAGTTGTTACTCATCAAGGGTTTCAATACCCTGGTCCCACAAGAGAATGAAGGACGTTCATTTGCAAACTAAACAGCTACAAAAATTGGTTCTGAGAAGAAGTATAAGAGATTTTAAAGGGAAACTTTTGCACTTGTTCACTTCATTCACCAAGTTAAATAACAGAAGTAGGAAAAAGGAGAAGGAAGCCCTGACAAAAGAAGGAAGCCGTACCAGTTTTCCATGGAGTTCACAGCAGCTGCAGCAGATGAAATGGGACATCGAAGCGCCAGCCCAGGGAGATAGCTCAGGCATGGCTCTGATTTATTTCCCTCTCCTGCACAAAAGTGCTGACATACATCTCGAAGCACATTTTGACATATGAATGTACACTAGACCATTTACTCCATAGGTAATTGTACAATTTCTACTGGAAGACAATTCTTGGGTCTTGGTGAAAGGATACTTTTAGTAATGGATGACACCTGAATAATTAATTATTCCTCCCCATTCTACCAGTCTCAGATCCAGGAGTCAGTTTCTGGTCTCCTCCAAACACTGCCTGGTATTTTTCAGAGTTCATCTTTGTTATTAAGTTGATTTTCTGGATCCTATCACTTAAATGTTGTATCTTTCAAAGGCTGGGAATGTTTCATGTCCTGAATCATGTGAACATGGAATAGTCTATAGTTTCTGTGCAATAAAATGGACAGGGAGGATGACAGAATCTGGTGGCAATAAAAGCTCATCAGTGTAGCTCTGATCTGGCTCCACTACATCAACCAAAGGAGAAGTTTATCAGGAATATTTACATCAAGAAAATTTAACAAATCCCACTTTGCTGTGTGGTCCTCGATATTGCATTTTATTCTTTATTTATCAGCAGCAATGGGCTCATATAAAGCCTGACTGTGGAAAGAAATACAGCATGTTATGTTCAGAAAACAGGCTGGTTTACACCATCGTCGTGTCACCATTGCTGAAAAAATTCACAAGCAGATATAGGAGAAATGTCCTTCCTTGCCTTGTATGTGGAGAGGAGAGACAGGGACAGGAGGGATGAGAACAGATAACAGGCAGATACGTGGGAGCATCTGACATAACATATGCCGAGAGCACTGATCACTTGAGGACTCCAGCAAGTTAAAATCTCTTAACATTCATGTTGCAAACCAAAGCTCCCAAAGCTCTCCTACCACTCTCTTCCTGAACACAAAAAATTGATTCCTTTTCATCTACAAGGAAGGTGGTGCCATCAAACCCTTCTGTGCCCCCTTTCCAAACCACCCTGGTGCTACTGGGTCTTCAGCAGAGCGAGCTGGCGATCGGTGTGAGAAGAAACACGTGCAGTACCACTTGTTGGAAGTGCTGTCTCTGAGGGCAATGTGTGGTGGAAGACAAGTGACCAAGGATGGAAGGGCAGAGCCCAAGGAGAGGGCAGTGGGAGGGGTGCTGGCTGGGCCAGCTCACTGCAGTGATTGTGTGGCAGGTAACACAGGAACAGCCCCCACGAGAGAGAGAGCGTGGGCAGTGCCCTGAGCCACCCCTGCTGTCCCCAGCTCTCCCCAGGGCTCCACACCCTCCCAGGACACAACACAAACATGTCACCAACCTGCACTTACGACCTAAAGCAAGTCAAAGCAGCAATAGGGTTTCGGAATGAGCAGGATGACAACGATGGGAACATTTGTCCCTAACAGAAGGCAAACTCCCCCACACACCCAGCAAGGTTTATTTCTACCAAGGCAATTTTAACTGGCATTTCAAGTAGCACAGTCATATTTAGTTCTGGCTTTGCACTAAGAAACACTGTCCAAAGTGATTGGCTTCCACATTCACATTGGCAAGCAAAGACAAACCATGGAGCATGTTTGGAAAACCTCAACATCTGGTTGTAGTAATAACCTCATAAAGGGAGAATTTTAACTGACCCATTTCCTTCCGTCATTCCAAACATTGAGAGGAGAGAGATGTCATCAACCCTTTTTTAGTCCTTAACACCCAAGTGATCGACGCAACAGCTCAAGAAGGAAAAAGGTCCATGTCCTCAGCTGCTAGGTGGGAATGGGGGGCAGAACATGGGAAAGGGGCTTTGTTAGTCTCCATCAGTGACTTCTGAAACAGAAACGACAACTTGTCCTGATAATCTGCAACGTTTTGAGGCAAATCTTGTAAACAGGCTGCAGCATTCAGCATCACTTGGGGTAATCACACGCAGACAGAAAAACAGGAGCAAAGCAGAGCCGACACTGCTCACAGCACAGAGCAGTGACAAAGTGCCTTCCAAAGGACACACAGCCCTGGGCTGCACCAGCCACAGCTGCCACAACCAACACTCCTGTACAGACTCATTTTTTTTAATACTATATAAAACGATTTTTAAACACACCTGAGATTTGCAACACTGGGGTTCCCACCTGTGGCAAAACATTAGGGATACCAACAACTCAGAAAAATTTTCCAGCAATAAGGAAATCCTTGTGCTCAGCTCTTGTCATTGCACTGCAGCACCTCCGAGGCTGGGATTTTAGCTACTTTTAGCATTTTAATGTTAGTGATGGAATTCCCAAGTAAAACAGCCCTTTACTTAGGAGCAGAGGCCAGAGACTTCACAGCCTGAGAGCTTAGGAGAATCCCAGGTTACACGGCCATGGGGAGAAGGTTTCTCTTACCAGACACAGTACAATTAAATCGGTACTTTTTATTTTTAAGTACGTCCTGTATATTTTTCAGTACCAATTTTACAATAAACATCTATGTATAACTTGCACAGAGGGATTCTGCACACTTATTAGGAAGCCCAACTGCTGTTTGCAACATTCCTGGAAATTTGCTCTTTTTTGTATTTTGAGGCTCTCCACCTGCACTAACCCCGTGTTCAGCAGCAGCATTTTCCCTGTTTTCTGCTTTCACTTTGAAAGACACAAGAAATTGAAGACGGCTGGCACCTAGGAAAAGAGTCAACCCTTACGATATTGTCTTCCACAGAACAGTGAACAAAGAAACTCATGCAATAATCTCTGCACCAAACCCACATTTCTACTTTAGCTATTCCAGTTACACAGGGAAAAAAACCTTAAAAATATCCAGCCTTGAAATTCCAGGCGTTCAGTGACAGGGATCACACGATCTCTAGAGATGCTGTTTTAGCAGACAAGGACACATGCTGCAAAAAACACACATCTTTTATTTATTTACATTATACACAGATCAGGCTCCTGCTCTTTTCCTATTTTCACAACTTACAGTTCTTTATTTTTTTTAAATGAAGGCACAACTTTGCATTATTGAGTATTAAAATGTACATTAATGACAAAAGATGACCGTAAAAATTATTTGGGTTTGTCACTAAAATGGACCTGGACCCACCATTACTTATACAATATGATTTTTTTATTATCTGCAGATTTGCACAACTGTTTCATACCTTTATGATTTATGTGTCGACTCTTACGTGATTCCAACTAGACCACAACGGATGTAAGTTATGTTTCTTTTTTTTTTCTATGTGTTTGCTATGTCCTCTGTGAATTTTAGGAACAAAGAATTAGTTCCAAAATTAAAACCAAGATTTTAAAGTTTACTAAGGAAAGGAAAGCAATCTCAGTTGGATAATGATGAAATAAAGGAAAGGTCATAAGGTAAAATTCTGATCCTATCAAAATCAATGGCAAAACTTGTATTCACTCCATTAAGGTGACAGAATCACCCCAGAATTCCTTCCCTCCATGTCCCTGGCAGAGTCCAAAGGCAGGACAGGCACTCAAAGGCTTCACTGAGATCTGCTCACATTTAACCCTGACAGTTATAGTGATTTTTCATTCTTTAATTTAAATATTTCCATTTTTTTCTACCCATATCAACCAAATAAATTACTTCTCCCTCAGGACTCTGTACAAGCCAACTGGGAAAGTTCAGCTTTGTCTGTCTGCATCAGTCCTTTAAAGTGATATTTTATATTTTAATGAAAAAACTCTCGGAGTTAATTTCTGGATGAGGGTTTGGCTGTCACATGAAAGGAGCAGCTGGGTGCACCCAGTAAGGGTCTGTGTCATCCTCACGGAGAAATTTTGGACAAGGAACATAAAATCTTTCTGATGTACCATGAATCTGCAAAACCAGATCACAAAGGAAATTCTTTTGCAACTGTAAATTCCCAGGTACCACAAAAGAACAATGTGCATTTTCTCAGCTTATCTGTGGGCAAAATAATACCTTTTTATGAAATAATAAATTCTCAAGACGATTCTTGCACACTGGTTTGCAGCACAGAAAATACCAGAATAGCACATCCTTGATACTGGGCACTGACGAATTCTCAAGAGACTTCACCAGGTTTTCCAGCAATGATAAATAAATGTGATTTTTTATAGGCCTCTCTATGTACGTGTATCAAGAGCACACCCACCCCACAAGTGCTCTCTCCGTGTAGAAAAGCAGGACTGCTTCAAAAAAA
>VWZT01000931.1:37275-51840 GCA_013397055.1 Pachycephala philippinensis
AGCTGTTTTTTCTTTCTGACAAACGGGCATGAAATAAGAGGCCGACATCTGCCTCTGCAGGTCATTCCAGTCAGGCTGCTGCGTGTCAGAATTCCAACTGCTCCATCCATCAATGGCAGCCCAAAAATTAACGTAGCTTGGAAACTCTGCAGCAAGACAGTAACAGCCCAATTGAAAGGCTGACCTTCGGAGAACGGCGGGCTAAGATGGAAAAATTATTTCATGCCCTGTACCAAAGCCAACACCACAGTTCAGAGGGATTTGCAGTTAATTTTTTTAGTTATAAAATCAGGTTTGCTAGTGAACAGCAATGAAACTGCAATCCCAGATAAGGAAACTGTTATAAAGGCTTTTTTAATTTCAAAGGCATTATCAATTACATCCACAGAGATACACTTTCATGGCATTTAGGATTTTAATTTCCCTGAATTACTGATTAATATTTTTTTTAAAGCATAATCTATTCAATGTTATAAACAACACTATTTTTCAGTGATCGATTGGGTAAAAACTATAGTTGATTAGCCTGAAAAATTTGATTGAAACAGGCTGCAATTTTTGCCAAACACACACTTTCAGGTCCAATTAAACCAACAAGACAATCTGTTTTAAAATAAATCCTCAAAATTGCAACATGAAGTTATTTGACACAGGAGTCAATCACGAAGTTATTTAATAACCAGAGACAAAGCAGGTCAGCCCCGTGCACAGCCCGGATCAGAGGCGCCTTTCCCCGCCCCGCGCTACCCCAGACCGCGGCAGCGATTAATCCTCTGGTAAATCACCTGCTAACGCCCTGTTAATTGCTCCATAAGCTAATTGAACTGCAAGCTTAATAACACACAAATAGCAGAAATACCATATAGCTTAAAACTCCAAGTAGTTCAATAAAATTGAACCAATTAAAAAGAAAATTCAAATAATCCAATAAAATTGCCAGATCACATTTTAAATGTGCATCCCAAACTTTAGAAAGTAATTTATTTTTCCCAGGCCTTTCTCTGGAGATCATTGAAAAAGCTTACTGAGCGTTTTCTTCCCTTACAGAATTTTCCTAACGTTACAAAATATTTTCCTTGTTACACAGGTAGTTAATCTACAACAGCATCAAAGACACCAAGAAATCTGGAAGATGTAATTAAACAATAGGACAGAACAGAGAGCCTCAGTGTCTGATTTTGTCAAAACAATAACACATGTATATTTTGTTTTATACAGAAATAGAAACAAATATTATTCTGCTTAGATTGAAATCTATTTAGTGACAAACTTAAAGCCCCCAAAGTAGCCACAGAGCTGATTTCTTTCATTATGGTACAATGACACAGAGAGAAAAATTCCAGGATTTTGAGAGACAACAACCACCCAGATTTTATTTTTGATGAGACAAGTTTGGCTGACAGTGTTGGGAAAGATAAAACTGCTCCCTTATTTTTTAGTACAACAAAAGATTTAATTAACCCATTTGCACAACAATCTACCAATAAGCCATGGGGCAGGAACTGTGCAGAACTTTGCCCAGAGCAGCTGTGGCTGCCCCTGGATCCCTGGCAGTGCCCAAGGCCAGGCTGGACACTGGGGCTGGGAGCAGCCTGGGGCAGTGGGAGGTGTCCCTGCCATGGCAGGGGTGGCACTGGCTGGGATTTGGGGTCCCTTCCCTCCTAAAGCAGCCTGGGGCTCTGTGAGAACGAGCTGATTGACAAATCTGAAACGCCGTGGCCTGAGGAGTCCAGAAGCCGAAGCTGGGGAAATTCAAACTCAGATTTACACTGCAATGTCTGACTGAGGGGTGAGGGAAGAACAGATTCTCCTCCTGGAAACACCAACACAAGCTGAACCAGCTCAACAGAGACTATTCAAACATAGATTCAAGGCCTAATACAGAATTAACGGGGCTCATTTTAATGGCACATGTTATCTAGGATGTCAGATTAGACAGGTTAACGCTCCTTCCTGGCCTTCAAATCTATAATCAATGAAATAATCCATTAGCTGCACTTTGTAGAGTTTCTCTCATGTTCTTGTGAAGGATCTGGGGTGGCCAAAGCTTCACTCCTGGACTGCTGTTCCCTGCTCCTAGACCAGGGAACTGAGTTCCTCACATTTTAATTCCCCCCAGAGAACAGAGTGGGTTGCTGAGTTAACTGCAGTGAGCTCATGACCAAACACGCCTGTCAGCAAAGCTGTTGCACACCACTAAGAAACTGGAAAAGTTCAAGTTATTCTAGGCCATCTGATCAGGATAAGCAATTACTTTCCATATTTTCTCTTCAGCTGAAAATTATTGGTTTAAGCTTTAAAAAAAAAAATTAAAAATCAGATGTCTTGTGCAAGAGTTTTAACAATTCCCAGTGACTATGCAGATCTGAAAAAACCTTCTACTTTAATAATTATAATTGTTTACAGTACTAACAACCATATGCAGTTCTTTATAGTACTCTAGAATCTTATTCTTCAAATAAACTGTGTTATTATAAAACACTGGAGAAGAAACTGTGCCATTATCTCATTTCCATTAAACTAATGGAAATTATTTACGGGTTTTTTTTTGTTTTCCACAGAATTAATGCACATGATGAACTATTTTTAACTAGTCCTGAGACTTAACAATTTACACTCAGTTCACAGATTTCTTGCCAATGAATTGGACTTAATGAATTGCAGCTATTTTAAAGGGAAAAACTCTTTACTAACAACAATCATTACACCAAGTGAAGGTATGTGGAATATCCTCTGCTTCTTTTGAAGTAACAAAAGCTGCAGTCGGTGTCCTTTAAAGGAAACTCTCCAAACTTTAATCTGCAACTGAATAGACTATTCTGAAAAAAGTAAGTTTTCATTCTTTTCTGATGGACGCTTCCAAAAGGGTCCCATGGGGAGGGGCGTGTTGAACTGAGAGCAGCGACACTGATTCCCAGAGAAGGAGAAGCCGTAAATGTGCTCTGTGACCAACGTTGCCTGGAGTCAGGGTAAAGCAGGATGTTAACCCACTCCACGGACACGGGAGATGTAACTAAGGGCGACCTTCAGAAAACGTTATTTCCAGATACAAAGATGAACGGATTCCTTTTCAGGGAGAGCAACAGAGCCCCGTTTGTTTCTCTCTCCCAGTCACACACCTGTACCATGCCACAAAGCTCTGCTGCGGCAAACTGGGCCACCTCCTGTCCTCTGCTTCTCCCATCAGAGGCCGTTTTTGGGTTCCTTTGAAGAAGGGGCTGGGGACCGAACCTGCTGCAACACAAAGACAGCTGGTGGCATTCAGAGAATCCGTTTAGAAGTCTGCGCCTTGAGGAGGGCAAACTGAAGCCAAACAGTGGTCACCAGGATGAGGGTCTGCCATCAGCCAAAACCTTCCTGTCCCTCTCCCAGATTCCTTCAATCTGCGTGCTACAACTATAGCAAAGGACACGATTTTCCCATTTCCAAAGCTTTTACGCTCCTGAGCTCTGGAAGGGAGATCCCAGAGCTACACAGACACGGGCCAGGAGGAGCTGCCCTTTCCCCAGGGCCCCGCCTGCCAGCTCAGCGCCGTCCGAGGGCACTCTGTGAACGTGCTGCTCTCGCAGGCATCTCCGAACGTGCTGCCTTCAGTCATGAAAAAACGTTTCCTAATGCAATTAGCAAATTAACATAGTCTAGATATTGGGATTGCAGGTATTTAGAAGCGATCCTAAATTCACTCACATGAAAAGCACAAAAGGCAGGTGCCAGCAAACAAGCTCCAGCACTGTGTGACTGGGTGAGGTGTCTGCACAGCCTCCCAGACACACCGGGAGAGCAGAGAACAGGTTTGGAGACTACACTGAAAGATATTGGCAAATATGAAGTCTGCGTTCTCTCTCTAACTTATTTCAACTCTCAGACATTAAATAACCAATGTAATATCAATGTCCCATCTTTAAAAGCAAGTCCATTCTAGAGCAACAAACAGAAAATTATCCACGGCAGGTAACTGTAAGAAAATTATTACATAAAAGCATATATACACTAATCTAAGTTTATATTCACCATCAATAATAATTATAACTACATACACTAAATGTTAACAGTATTGTGGCTAGAAATGAGGTTCCAAATTATTATTCTTTTAATTGGAAGCTTGGAAATTGGGTGGAGGGAGTGAGGGAGGCTGGTTTTCACTAAATATCAGATGAGAGAATTCCCTCACTGTATTATGGTGAAAACCAGTGACAGCACAAGTGCTGCAGAGATGGAAAGGACAGAAAATGTGGAGAGATACAGAGGAACAGACAGGGAAATGTATGATAGTTCTCTTTACACAGTTACTCCATTGCTGGGATACTAAAGACCATCCCAGGGATGTCATTTGGGATCAGCAGCACTGTGGGGTGTCAGAAGGGGTGAGGGGGCAGAAGGAGCACATCTCCTGGGCTGGTGCCAGTGGCAGAGCAGTGCCCCACTGGCTGAGCTGGGTGTGTGGCACCAATGGGCACAAAGGGCTGTACAGGTGGCCCGAGGGGGGCCATGGGGACGGGGGAGCAGCCAGGCCCACACGTGTCACCTGCACACCCGACTGATGCACGCGGAAATATTGCAGTGCTTGATTCTTCCTCCTGACAGAGAGCAGGGCTCCACTGAAAGCTCATTTAATAAAAATAATGCAATGCAAATGAACCTGAATCAGAAAAATTAGATTGATGGAAGTAGCTCGGTCGCTGTAATTACACAAGGTGTATTATTTCCTAAATTCTCTTTGCATTAAACACATACCATACATTTATCAAACATAATTAGCAGTTTAGGTGACAAGGATTTGATTTTTCTCCTGCAATAAAAAAACCTTCTACATAGGTATATACATCTGAAATGTAATATGAACATTTTCACACTATCATTGTTTACTCCTCAAAGAAAAATTCTGTAAAATCAAAGAATCAGAGGGGAAATACCATATGGGACTTACAAAGCAGAAGACGAGGAAGATGGCCAGGTCAGCCTTCTGTGGATTTCATGAGCATAAAATAAAATTAAATCAGTCCCAGCTTTTAAGGTTGTTAGTCAAATAAATCATATTTGAAAGCAAAATAATTGATGATACCCCAGATTTCCCTTATAATCAACCTTTAGTTTTTTCAACCATAGAAATAAATTGATGAAAAAACAGCAAAAGAAACAGAAGATACAAAAGAAAGTTGACAAAGTTGAATTTCCAACACAACTAAGATAATAAAGTTTTTCCTTCTCTCAACATTTCTTGGGGGTTTTGGACTAATGGGGGGCTTTGTTTAGGTTTTGGGCAGTCTGGGGTATTTTTTAAACAGTTTCACAGAAAATAACTATATCAAAATAATGGCAGAAAGCACTTTCATTTTTTTCTCTTCAAATCCCCATGGACTATGTGGGGACCTCAAGTCAAAAACCTTCACTTTAGAACAATAAATAAATAAACCCGCTAAAGCCTTCCCAAGGCTGGTCAACTGTAGCATAAGTAATGCAAGAGGCTGAGAGATGCCAGATAAATTTGATTACTATAAAAGATGGGAATATGTTTCTTTCCTCAGAGAATTCACAAAAAGGGGTCAAAAACAAAGCAGCACTGAAAGCCAACAACTTCATTTTCATCGCCAGCAACTCAAGGCAAAAATACAATACAATTCCATGGGAACGTTTTATCACATCGGTGCAGACACCTCCTAATCTTCTATTTCTGAAAAAGGAAAATAGCAAAGATAGAGTCCAGGCAAAATGGGGCTCTTCTTTCTTTTCTGGAAAAGGCACTCTGATTAGTATATCAATTTAGCAAAGAGTTCAAGAACTGTTTTCTTCTTTCACCTGCTACCAGTGCCATAGTGGCTCTAACACATTTCAGTAGGAAAAAGAAAAGTAATCTTACACTTCATGTTATTCTTCCAATTTGTCAGATTACCAAATCATTTATCTCAAATGCATTCAAGAGCATCATCAGGAGAAATGACCCATCGTCTTTCCTTGTTAAAGAAAAAAACAGTCCTGACTCGGTGTTAATTGTTCCAGCCCTGAGTAATGATGAGATCCAGAGATCCCTCTGCACTGTTCCCTGACTAAGGGGTAGTCCTGAGTTCACATTTTTCCTCTGTAAATAGATGAGCTCCTGCCACTTGCTGTTACAATGGCACCCGTAGTTTGCAAACCTCTCTGGAATTACTTTCTCCTTCTCATGTCTGAGGGTGGCACTTGATATTTTCACAAACACATCGTGTTAGTGGCACAGTCGTACCACAGTCAGCTCCTGCCCCCTCCTCCTGAGAAAACACTACCCTTCCAGCCAGCAGAAAAGCCATTCTTACTTGAATCTAATAGATTTCACCTTATTTTCATCACTTCTTCAAAGTCATCCAGTTCTTCCTATTTAACATCCCAAACTCCTACTCTTACTCCATTAACAGCATCTCCCAGCACGGCGTCTTCAGCCCAATTCCAGTAAACCACAGGTAACTCACATAGAAGAGTTACAAATAAGATGTATAGAAGAAGGTTGATCTTTGAAGAACAGGTAACTTCCAGACACCTGATAAATTCACTTTAGGCACACAAACACTCTTATTGCACGACACTCCTTACAACCAATCTGCTGCAAAAGGCATTTTCCATGGGCTGACAGCACCAGTTGCTCTGCAGGACTCACCAAAGGACAGCACTTTTCTGTAGGTATATTTTTCAGAGTAAGAGCCACACTCAAATTTGGTCAAAACCTGTTCAGATTCAGTATTACTGCTTTGCAGTAATCAAGCAGAGTCCTTTACTGTGTAGAACAATTTCAGTAAAAAACAATGGTTGACTACTTGGTTTATTCATGCTATTGCTTCTTATTTTATTGTAGTCTACTACATAATTGCCCTGCAAATATCACTTAACTCCTTATTTCCTTTTTTCCACAGTACATGCATTCCAAACCCCTCCATTTCCAGTAAAGCAAAATCAAATTAATATTTGTAATAACACATACAAAACATTATCTACAGTAAATGACCTTAAAGGTAACACCTTCATTTTCAACTTCAAGGCCAGAAGACATCCATGACCTGGCATGAAGAGCCGTTTCCTCAGAAGAACTAATCATGTTTTAGCACATTAATCAATACTTTAAAAAGAGTGATTTCTCTCCCCAGATTTCAAAACATTTTAAAACAAAGAGTGAGACCAAGATAGAAAGACATTCAGTAACCTGACCCAAGACAGCTTGAAGCGAACAAGGGGCTCTGGCTGCTGTTCTGGTTTTATCTCCCTGTATGACCAGAGCCAGGTTTACTGGGAAGGCCAGGCCAATACCACGGCTCATAGCTCCTGTGCCAGGTTCCTGCAGGGCTCTGGGTACAGGAGCTCCTCCAGGCAGTGGCTGAGGGAGTTTGGGAGGAGGCAGGTCCGAGAAGAGCATTATCACAACGGGAGTTGTCAACTGCTGCACCAGAGAAGGAGGGGGAAGAGCTGGAGAGATGGAAGGAACTGGGATCAGCAAGGAGCAGCTGCTGCTCCCCCATCCCTAAAGCAGGAGGCCACTTCTCCAAGGCTTACCCCAGGCAAGCAGACAGGATACAGATGTGGCTGGAACCACACCGTGCCGTGGCCCAGCCAAACACAGGCTGGGATTCCTGGAGCACAGACTGGGACCCTGGTTTGGGAGGCCTGGAGGCAGGAGGGCTTGGGGAGCTGGGCTGGTGTGAGAGCAGGACCAGCACCAGTGAATTTAGGGGTTTGTTCATCACTTCACTGGTTCTGCACTTCTGCTCTGACAGGAAAGCTCAGCAGCTGGGAAATTCAGCTGGATGGATCAGTCAGGCAATTCAGAAGCCCCAGATATTGAATGAAGGAAACAATACTGAGGAACTACGAAAAGGGCAATACTGACTATCATGACAACAAACAAATCAGCTGCTGGCTTTAAAAGCCATCTATATGCTGTTCTCTTATCTTTTTTTTTCCAACCACTGAAAAGCTTGCTTGCATCAGCACAGCACAACAGCAGAGCTGGAAGGAAGTCCTTGCTTTTAGAGAGCAGAAACACAACGTGAATATGCCAAAAAAAAAAGAAAAAATTAAAGCAGGATTTATGAAAGTGTTCTCCATTTCTTCAGACACTGTGTTCTCCTTTCTAAAGAACCTGATGGCACAATATAAAAACGATTTCTCTTCTAGTATTGTTTTCAATAATAATGTAAAAAATCCTGACCACTAGCAATTTAAAAACACGCCAAAATTCTCTGATAAGAGACTTGGAGGCTTAAATATGCAAAGGCTACACAGAAAGGGTGCTGAAAGGTTACTTCTAGAACATCTATAAAACTAAAATGCGAAAGTGTATGCAGTTACCTGTGCACACATTCCTTAAACTCTCAAAACTACATTTTTAGACTGGCACAGATGTATCAGACTCGATTGCTAGGAAATACAGATGTTTGACTAACCAGGATAATGTTACTTTGGATCCTTGTGTGTCTGTTATAACTGAAACCATCTTATTTTTCCCCACAGGAGCCACATCGTGAAATGCAGGAGGACAGTTTGGGTGACTAAGCTGGAAAAAGAGAATGTTCTGTCTCCATTGCTGCCCTGGAGCTCCTGCTCTGTATCAGCCATGCAAATCCATCCCTCCCCCCAAACCCTGCTCTCCTGGTTTTCCAGCAGGTATCACTCTTACTCCACTCCAGTTCCTAAACCCACTCTACCTCTCAAACAAACCACTGGCCTCCTGATCTTGAATCCCATCATTCAACTTTTAAAATTCTCACTTTAGGACAGTTCAAAGCATTCTCACCACCACCCTCACACCCACATGGCATTCTGTAAAGTAGTGCTGCTCAGGCTCAAAAACCCACACAAACCTAGAAAACTGCCTTAGGATATTTATTGATGCACCATCTTGAAAGATTTTTCTAATGAATTTTGTTGCTGTGAAAGACTTCTGCCTTTCAAAAGCAAAAGAGTTTCGAAAAAAATTAAAAGTTGACATTTCTGAAATATTATTAGAAAAACTTGAACAACCCTGTCTAGGGGAAGGTGTTCCTGTCCATGGCAGGGGGTGGAACGAGATGATTTCTGAGGTCCCTCCCAACCCAAACCACCCTGTGAGTCTCTGAAATAGCCTCTCACAGCAGCGATTTCACAGACATCAATGGCTCTGCTCACCCTGTGCATCAGACAGGAATTTTTCATTTCATACATCATTTAAAACTTGCTGCAGTGATTCCACAAACCTGTCTACAAGCACCTTCTTCTTTCCCACTCCTCTCCAATTCAGGTTATTTTGGCCAAAATTGAACACACAAGTAGACTACCATAACACTGACGACAGAGAAGCAAAGCAACACTTAGCACTAGATAATGAAGAGAAAGATCTTATACTCTCAAATAATATTGCATCTTGTACATCAAAATAAAATACATCAAAATAAAATTACACTGACTACATCATCAGCAAACTTACCCCAAACATACCATAGCAAGCAACCAGCATCAGCACACAAGCATTTCAGTATTTTTAAACACAGATTTGCATTTACATCACATTTTCAGAAATTCCTCTCCCAGGAGAGTGTAAGAGTGTGGACAAAACCTTCTCCTCTCAAAACCACTTGTTCAGACCTCCGTATTCTGGAGCCATGCACACAGACAGATCACTGACTGCTGCAGCTGCCCAGATAAAATTATAAAGATCACAATTATTGTTACATTTATTATTTCTGGAACAGGCCTTCAATGCTCAAATATAGAGATAAGTTCTGAAAATACAGAATTCCATAATCTACATGCAAAGACTTCAACTCACACTGTGGCCACAATTCACACATCTCCAGACTGACAGCTGGAAAATGGACAGCTTTGACCTAAAACTCATTGAAATAAAGCTAAAAACTCACTCAGTGTGGAAATCCAAAGCTAGAGGTTTACTCACCATTTATGAAGGACTTCTGGACTGTAGCATCTAACACACGACACTCACTGCCTGGGCGTTAATTCAGTAATTCCTCTTCTTGTTCAGGATAAATCCAGAAAGTAGCTGGCACAAAGAAATGGAAAACACACGTTTAGCTGGGGTTGCATGTGAACAAACAGAATTTCTTCTTGTCCATATGACTAACAAAAAATATTCCGTAACAGCTAAGCCTATATACTGATACATCCTTCTCTTCAGTTAACACCAAAACGTTTCTGTAAGCGCCGGGAAATAACCTTTGATTTTAAGTAAATTAAAAGACAAGGCACAATGATAACTTGAATATTCCTAATACTTTTAACACGCTGGAACACATGTGAGTTTCAAAATGTGGCAAGTCATATCACTCAAATGTTCTTGAGTCAGGAGAATTTTTGTGTGTAGCACAGCATGGGAACACAAGGAATGTTATAAAATCTAAGACCACTCAAATGACAGCTTCTGGAAAGCTTCCCAAATTACTTGTCCCCAGTAACCACCCACACAATGAAAGATTCTACTAACCATGGAATAAACAAACGGTTATCTAGTTCCATGTATGCAGCCAGTATGTAAACCTGCCAGTCTGTGTTCACAGCTCGGGATCTGGGAAACACCAGGCTCTGGCCCAAGCCAGTGACCCCAGGCTGAGCAGCTGGGAACTTCGGGGCACTCACAGCTTCTCCCCGTGCTGTGGTTCACAGGGCGAGGCAGAGCAGGAGCCAGCCGCTGCTGCACACTGCTCTGCACAGGTTCCCCAGGTTCTCCTGCACCACGAGCCAAAGGCTCCCCACCCGCTACGCGTCACAAAGTAAACATCCGCAGCTCTAAACTGTTCCACCTTCATCATGAACTTCTCAACTCACCAATCAATACAGTATTGAGCAACAAACAACAAGCCAGAAATACTCTTGAACAGAAAAACCAAGCCCACCCTTATTCAGGATTGTGAATCGTGCAGCTCACACATTTTCCAACATAAGTTCAGGAAATAAAAATCTCATTAAAGCTTTAGCCAAAATTTCTAATTCATCAAAGGACCATGTTTTGAATACCAATGAATTTCATGAAAAAGAAGCGCTTTTTTTCTTGTCTGCATGTCTGTAAAATCTCTCTCAGGTTACAAAACCAAATCTGATGACACTGAAAAGTCTTTCAGGAACAAAGACAGACGAGTAAAACAACCACCAGATCTCTTTAATTCCATGCAAAAGTGTCAACAGCAAAATCACTGCATCTCTGCCATAGCAGAATATTAAATAGTTCATTAATATCCATTTTCCCTTCTTCTCTTTTCAGAGGCTACTAAAATTGTTTCTGTTTGATTTTACATGAGTGAAACTCCTCCCAAATGAAACAGGTACAAGGATCTTGAAAGAACACTCAAGTGCACATCACTCAAGCCCTTGGCAGGCCCTATCTCTGCGAAACAACAATAGCATCCCACTAATAACAATGACTTGCTTAACTATTCATTTTGGTAAATAATGGAACTGAAAATTATCTAGTGATGGATTTACACTTTTACAATGCATCTCCGGGATGAGAATGAATAGGGATGGAAAAATTATGTGTGTTACAATGGCTGACGCCACAACTTCAGATCCCGCCTCGCTCTGCAGAACAACACAAGCTGGAAAACGTGGCACTACAATTTTTAGCATTTTACCTTTGTCTAGTTCTACTGTGAGACATCCTATATATATTGTTTGTATTATCGAAGCACTTAAAGATGCCAATTAAAACTCAAACACAGCTGTATTAGGCAGAAATAGTATGAAAATTACAATAGGTGTCACAGCCATTTAATTCCAACCACAATAAATAGCCTGTTCCTCAGATATTCCTTCCTTTACCAGTTACCACAGAATTTAACATATTAGGGTTTATATTTGAGGGAGCATGAACAGAAGGGCCTAGCCAGCCTCTGCAGCCTTTGTTTATCTGAAAACCATATTAACATTTCCAGTGGAAGCCCAGAGGGACAAAGCCTAGTGACACAAGGCTCGCTCTCCTTCATCACCTTCCTTGAGAAGCCCATGGAACCCCAATACCATGTGGACCATGAGGTGAAAAATCAGAATATTTGGAGCAGGCGGCTGACAAAGGTGACAACTTCTCTGGCAGCAATGGGAAACACTAAGTTTCTGTTTAAAAAGTTAAAGATTACTTTGTGTTTAAGTAACAAATGGTGAGTGTTTACCTGTGACTATTAGTTCTCTCCTAGGGACTTTATTATAAACAGTATTTCAAACACAGGACTTTAAGAGACAATGTATAAATATTTTAAATGGTAAAATATAGGTGTTGGCTTTTTTTTGTACTATGTCCAGAAAATTTGCACAAACACATCAAATTCTCCACCTAGGGAATTTACTTTATTGTTAAGTTTGCATTTAAAACAAATGTACATGACCTATTTTGGGGCTAATATAACTAAAAGGAGCCTATTTGTTGTTTATTATTTATAGAAGATTCACTTCAGATTAGGCCTTTTGCGGACGTGTGTATCTGTGTGGCATCACAAAGCATCTCCAGATCTCCCCCAGCACTAAAACACATGAGGAAATGACAAGTTAGGATGTATCCAGTACACACAGTGTTTTATAAAAGCCAAGATTAAAAGCTGGCTGTTGCCTCCTCAGAAAGGCCACATGAAAGAGCCGCTACCCTGGGTAATGCACTGACCTTCGGGGGCTGATAATGACAAGTTCAAGTTCCCGGAGTTGGGGAAGATGTGCAACTAAAGTAAGTGCACTCAAGCAACGAGTCCTTCTGCTCTGTTAGAATCCCACTCACAAAACCAGCCCCATGGAAAGAAAGAGGAAAACAGTTTAATTTTTTTTATTTATTAATCCAGGAGTTTTTCTACACCATCAGCATGGCTCAAAACTGCTTTCTTAGAGGCTTCAATCTAAGGCACTGATGGTTTCTTTCCATTTTAATAGAAAACTTGAAATTATTTCATATAAAAGGTATCAAATTTATGAAAATAGAGATGCAAAATTGCTGCTCATGTCTAAAATTTTGCATTTTAAGCTTTTTCTTGTAAACGGAGAAAGAGTAAAACATGGTAAAATCATATCTATTGTGTAAGAGATAAAACATATCTTCTAAATCTTCTAGAAAATCAGAAATGCATTTTTATACAACAAATAAGAAAAACTAGAGTTGACCCAAAGCCTCTATTCCTAGCAGTCATTAGTTCTGTTCAGTTTTGTGGGTCACAGTGTCTAGAGCTCTTCAGGGGCAGAGTAAAACTCCAGCACGATGCTGCTGGCAGGACTGAGGCACTGAAAAGCAAGCTAAAAAGCTCCAGTAACTACAGAACTGGTACTGCTGATGGTACATACTAGGATGTGCTACTACTACACACATACGACTGTGTGGTAGCACATTTTGCATTTTCAAATATTTATATTTCAAATTACACAGTGATATCACAACCTTTACATCTTTGTTTAAGTTATATAAGACAAAAAAAATAAAGGCTAAAATAAATGCTATGACTCCAGTTGGTGTAAATCAACATGTACATCATCAGGTTTTAATCATCAGCTCATGCCAAATGGTTTACATTGAAAGATTCCTGCCAGGACAGGCTGTGATCACAAAGAGAATAAAATCATTCCAAAATAAATTTCCTTTTAAATTTTGCTCTAAAACAGTATTTCTAATTTCTTCTTCCTCACCCCCAATTCATCTCAGAAACATTAATTTATTTAGAAAGAGAAATTAATCATGGGCATCTCTAAAGTCCTGAGTGATTCCAGTCCAGTCAATTTTTGCAGATTTTTGCCTTGCCTTAGAAAACACGGTGATATTAAATACAAAACCCCACACGTTCAGAGAACACTAACATTTCTAAAACAAGCTCTTGAGCTGAAGTTAAGAAATTGCTATAATTAAACTTGTCCAGGAAGACAGATTAAGGTCAAATATGTCTATTAATTTTGGGTGTCCAGTCTAAGCCACCTTAGACTTGATTTTTTTTTTCTTTGAAGCGCAGCATTTCACAGCATTTAATACGTTCCTAACTGGTTTTCACGGCGGTGATTTCTCAGCACCCTCCCGGGGCCGTGGCCGGCCGGCGGTGCGGGCTCCGGGACTCGCCCAGCCCGTGGCCAGCGGCAGAGGCAGGCACAGTCCTGGCGCTGGAAGAGGCGTTTCCGTGCTGCTCTCCCGGAGCCCACGCTCCTCTCCTCGGCGCAGCCCCAATCCAGCCTCTCCCACTCACACGCAGGAACGCTCCCTTCCCAGCCCGAACCCGCGGCGGCTCTCCCTGCCCGCCCCGGGGACACGGCCCGGGCCCGGCATTCCTTCCCCACGCTCCCGGCACCGCCAGCGCTGGGGGCCGCTGGCGTGCCCCGGACTGTCCCTCTGGGGTCCCTGGGCCCCTGGGCCCGCCCGCAGCGCTCCTGCGGGGTCTGAGAGCGCCAGGCTGGGCCTCCCTCACCGCGGGAGAACGGCGGCAGCAAAGCGGCACCGGAATGGCCTCGTGTGCTGGGGGCAGTCAAGGGAGTCAAAACTCAGTCACAGGGAATGGGGTGGGGCGGAAGGGACCTTAAAGCCCATCCCGCGCCACCCCTGCCATGGCAGGGACACCTCCCACCGTCCCAGGCTGCTCCAAGCCCTGTCCAGCCTGGTCTTGG
>VWZT01000931.1:52028-81352 GCA_013397055.1 Pachycephala philippinensis
GCCCCGAGCGGGGCCGTGCCGTGCCGTGCCGCGGGCAGTGCCCGTGCCGTGCCGTGCCGTGCCGTGGCGCAGCGCAGGGCCCGCGGTGCCGCGCTGCTGGGACATGCCCCGCTCCTGTCGCTATCAAAGCGACTTTCTCGCGGAACAAAGGCGCCGCTCCCGCACCCCGCGCCTCACACAAAGGAGCCGAACGCGGCACCGTCACCGAGGGCAGCCAGGGGGTTAAAAACCGAGATCGCAAACAAATGTTTCCGTAATCAACAGTTACCGCAAGCGACGCTCGCAAAACTACAGGAAAAAGAATCATTTTCCGCAAATAGAAGAAAAACGTTTTTTTCTTTAGGGTGAAATATCCCTTTTTTCAAGTATTAGTCTTAACCTTTTCTTTTTCAGGTTAGCTTGGAAAACAGAAAAGAAAAGGCTACCCTGGATTCTATTTTTGACGCAATAAAAACCAAAATACCCGTCTGAAAATCCTAGAGCCTGTGGCATAACTTCTTTATTCAGATAAATTCTAAAGTAGCTGTTACTTATCCAGAAACCAAATAACAATCTCTGCTATGAAGATTTTTTTTTCCAACGCACAACATTATTTATTAACATTCCTAAATATTCATTATGGGAACACACAGCCTTTAAAAAGCTGATTGTTTCTTCATTACATTTGGATACTTGGGAGGACTCTGCGCACAAGTTAAATAAACAGGTATTTGGATAATTTTCAAGTGAATGTTTAAAGTACAAATAATACCAGTCATTAGGAAGGCAGCTGCTCCCTGTGTCAGTGCTGGTTTCCCCTCAGCCCCTCGGGGAGCCCACCCTTCCCCTCGCAGCCCCGCTGAACCTGCACTGAGGGCCCGAGCTCTCAGCAACTCTCTCGCAGGGAAGACGAGAGAATTTCACTGTATCTTTCTGTTCTTCCCTCTTTTGAAGTTCCATAGCTGGTATTTTTAAGTCATATCCTCCTTCCCATCTTTCTGTGACACGGAAAAAGTCACACTTTGCCCAGACACAATTTCAACAATTTCATTTATATCAGAGGGTTCTTATAAGTACGTTTATTTCAGTCAAGTACTTATTTGCATTCAAAGTTACTGCAAAAAATTTAAGTACCAGAAGGCTTGATACAGTGCCTTAATCTGAGTGTAGTAAAGTCCAGGAGCTGATCTTGAAACCCACACTCTAAACTTTCTACAACTGTACAAAGAATTCAAGTAATTGCAAGGGGAAAAAAAAAAAAAAAGGATATTTTATGGCCCGAGCCAGCCTATTCCTACCATTTGTGGGAACAACTGCTGAGTTTGCACAAGAAAATGGTGTTTAAAAGACAACGTCTGAACCTACATCCCTTTCTTAAAGTAATTTTTAATCCAAATTAGTCCTTCCTAACCCAAATGTGGTTTAACCCAAGCCGGAGCTGTTGGCCACCGTGCAAACCAGGCCAGCAGAGTTTTACTGCCAGAGGAGATCGGGTCAGAGATGGCTCCTGGTGTCAGATCAGTCACTGACTGCCTCAATTACCTTTGGCAAACCATTTAACCTTTTTGTATTAATGGTTTCCTGCCAGTAGAATAGTTCTTCATCATGGTCGGGAGGAGTTTAGCCCGTTAATTAATAAAAATAACTATAAAAATATTCTTTCTTTAATTCCAGTATCTATCTGCTCTGCAGAATAACACTGAAACTCCAAACTCCTCTGCACATTAGGTAGAAATGAGCTATTTCTAGGTAAGTGGGTGCTATTTCAGAGCAGATTTTCAGCATCCACAGTCTAATGACTTCACAAATTATGAAGAACGAGGCTCACAGTTTTCTTGCAGCTCGTGACTAACAACAACAAAAAGAAACAGTGGTTTGTCCTGAACTGACAACTTGTATGGTTTAGAACACTTCCCTAAGTTTTAATGAGCTAAAAGAGCTTAAAAGGTAGCTATTGTGAAAATCGCCTTGATCTGAAACCTTCCATGCCATGTTTCAGCCTGAACAAGCTTTGCTGCCTGGAAAATTCCCCTGGAAAAGGGAGTTTCTACGGGAAATAGTGACAGCACAGCAGCTCCACTGCAGCATCCTGATGGGGACCACTGCAATACAGTCTATTCCAGAATCATTTTTCTTTTTATTATTTCATTAAGTTGTATCTCACTAAAGTTCCTCCTAGGATCTCTCTACAGCACCAAATTTTTCATTGAGAAAACTATAAATCATAGGCCTAAATTACAATTTAATTATAAACGCCTTCCCTTCTAATGCTGCCTGGGACCTTTTACCCTCCTACATAATTCTAAAAAATGACCCCTGTCATAATTTCCTTCACTAGAATAATATGCAGAGATCTAATCCTGAATCCTGCTGTCTTATAATTTAATATAAGAGGTAATTATTATTCAAAAGATAATGTTGCAGATATTGAAAATATTCTGAAGTTTAAGTCTAAAAAAACCTTCCCTTGGTATGCAAAAGCCTCTTATTTGATTCTTGCGAGAAAGGAAATAAATAAAAAGGTTTTAAGACTTTATGCAAAATGCTGGAAATATTATTTGTAGCTGAGATTTGTCAACTATAATTTCTATAACCCTTGAACTACAGAGAAAACACTCACATGCTGCAAAAGCAGAAAGGCACCAGACCATTTATTATCGATCTCTGCTTTTAGCCATAGGTTAGACAGAAGTTCTGGACTGCTGCTATCCAGCTGAAAAATATGGTTTAGGTGGCTCCACATTTTGGAATACAAGGAAGTCGAAGGTGAGCCAAAGTCAAAAGAAAACCAAATCAAACAAACAAACCCCACCATCATGAAACCACCTTCTTATACCTCAAATTTTATTTTAAATTGATCACATCAAAGGCACAGTTACGTTTATCCAAAACACTCCTGTAAAGAAGTTAAACTATAATAAAGCTTTAATGAATTAGTACATTTTTCCCAAAGTCAGAAAAGCAAGGAGTAACACCATTATGTCAGTTCATCTTGCACAAGAGACGTGGATTTACTCTCAGCCCAGAAACACGGCTGTTACTGCCGGGCTATTCCCTCTACATAGGAAGGCTTTGACCTTAAAGCCCTTTTTACTAAAACTGGGATTCATCAATTAAAATCTGCTTTCTTTCAAGTTAACTCTTAGGGTATGCAGGAATATCTGCCAAAGAGGGGAACTGAGTGCAGCTGGAGCAGAAGAAGGTGAGGATGAGCATAAGGAGAGAGAACTAACAGAAAGAATTCAAGTATAGTACAGTAAAATTCACAAAACTGGCATGTTTTTCCTGTTTCAAATTCAGGGAGTGAGCCCCATTTTTTCAGGTAAATGAGATATCAGATGAGCTTCATTGCTTCTAACCATATCCAGCTCCATCCATGAGAACAAATAAAATCCCCGAACTGACAGATTCAACATCCTGAAGAGGAAGAGGCCAGGGAGGTTATCAGAAAATGGGGTTCACAAGAGGTAATTATAGCCTGCGCTCACCCTGCTTAGGTGAGGCAGAACATCACAATACAGCTCCATAAAAATCAAACTATATAATGCAGAGGCACCAGTTTACTGCTCTCTTTGGTTTTGCTTTGGGAGCAGTTCATTTAAGACATAATAAATTGAAGTTTTTTTCCTCCTGTCCCTCCATAAATCCAGGGACAGTGCAAATGAGGAGGTGCTCATTACGGACAAAGGAAAGGGGCTCCCCAGACAGTGGCACGAGTCGGGAGCATTAAAGCTCTCATTAAAGGGAGCCCTGTGCTTTTTGTAATAAGGAATATTACTTAATAACACTCCAAGCATGGTTCACTTCATACTGCTGAAGTGAGCTTTTGGGGGGCAGTGAAGGGGAAAAGAGGGAGCATCTACAGTACCACAAACATCGTAAAAACAGAGATGGAATTTTGCCTGTAACGAATTAATAGTAAGTAAGGAAGTGTCACTGAGTGCCTCTGACTGAATGGCTTCATGCAACACAGGGATTCAAGGATCCTAGGGGGATTCATGGAAGATGTTAGACTTTATTCCTAAATGAACAAACAAAACCAGACTGGAGGGACACAGGTAGAAAATCATTTCAGTTCTCAAAGCAGAAGGATAACAAAAGGTTTGAAGCCACCACCGGGGCAGCTGGCCAAGAAACCACTGCTATTAACACATTACATTCTTTGTGCACATCACAAACTTTCCCTAAGAAAATCTTGTAGCTGTCCCTACAGAATTTAATTCTGTTTTTGCCAAGCCATCACTCCCACCTGTCAGATTACTTTGAGTTGTGCTGCTATCACTGAATGTACTCACTAGCTCAGCTTTCTGTTGTCTGAAAGCTCAGTAAATATATTTCCTACTCTGTGATTCAGCTCATTAAAGCAAACACTGCAGTGACCCAGGGTCAGGGCAGACCCCTGCCGAAACTCAGTTTATACCTCCTTGCATTCTGACAGTGATAAGTTTGCCCTAAAATGATTCTTCAACCCATTCTAAACCAGTCATCTCAACCAAATTTCCTCAGCTTGCTTATAAAAAAAGTCATGTGAGGAGTGTCAAGAACCTCCCTAAATCTGAGATCTACGACAGTGATTGCTCCTTCCCTGCCCACACCTGTTACGCTGCTGTACAAGTTGTTGTGTTGCTTAGACAATATTTTTTCTGTCAAGTCTGTGTTTGTTATTCATTCCCTTGTCATCTTCCAAGTGCTCACAAATCGTTTGGTTGCTTTTTCCAGAATTTCGGCAGGAACTGGAGGTTATGTGACTGGTCTATAACTCCTGTCTCAAGTCAGGACACTGAACTGTCTTCCAGGATTTCACCTTCCCTGCACAAGTCTTCAAAAAGAGCCACCTCTAGTTCTGAGTTTATTTTGGCTCTGCATGTTCTTCTAATGAGTTTTGAAACCAACAGTTCTGACAGCAGCTCTCTTGGACACTGTAAGCTGTTTCTTTTCTCTTCAGGACTCAGGTCTCACCCCTTTGGCAAGGGCATTAATTACGGTAACTGCTGTCCCATGGGCAGCTTCAGGAGAGAAGGATACAGAAACTTTTGGCTGTTGCAAAATTTTCTTTGCTCTCCACTGAATGGTGATCCTATACTTTTCTTTATTTTCCCATTCCTCATGTTCTTAGCATTCTTAGTTTTGCTATTTTGATACAACTTGCATCCTATTTGATGATTTGACCTCTCTGGTTTTATCACGATGTGCTCTGCTGTATTTTTATACTTATTCATGTCAGTCTGCAAGGTGGTTCCTTACACCTGGCATCCCTCCTCTGCACTAGGATAGTTTGCACTTGGTAAAAAGATTCCATTTATGTAATTTTTCAGGTTCCAGGTCGGAATAATTCCCAATACTTGTCACATTAGGTGTCCAAGACTTTCACTGTCACTGATTATTCTTCGTTTTAATTGCCCACTAAACTCAAAATTTGCTGCCCTTTTGCCTGTGATGGCCCAAGCAGTTTTGGCTTGGACTTCTGCCTTCCTTTTATATACTCACTCTACATTCCAGCAAGCATTTAAGTTTTTTTACACTACTGGTATATGGGGGACTAACAATATTGTTGCTTTTCTCCTGTCTGTAACTGGAGGCCACAACAAAAAGAGAAAAATCAAGCCCAAGCTTGCACTCATTGCTGATGGCAGCGCTTATTCACGGGTCCGAGAACATCCGTTCCTCCAACTTTACACAAGTACTTTGGCAAAGGGAACCCAGCCCCAGCACATTTTCTCTCCCGTTTAATAGGCTGCTTTAGGAGCACGTTTACTTAGTCCTCATCAAACACGGGTAATTGACAGCTCTCCACCCCCAGCATCCCCACTCCGAGAAGGCCGTTTCCCCAGGAGCCGCCTCAAACAACCTCAAACACTTTATTACTGGTCAATTTGGGTTTCCTGCCCACTGTAAGTGGCAGTGCTGAGGGTCTCTAACTCTCTCTTGTCTCGCTAATCAATATAAGCAGTCACTTCCATGGCGTTTCCCTGCTACTCAGCAAGAAAGACGAGAGAGTGCCACGGGTTGTAAATAGCAGAACAGCCTCCATGGTACATCAGAAAGTTAAACTTCAGAAACAGGGGCCTGCCTTTATTTCGGACTTTTGGGCTTCTTTTGGGATTTTCTCTGTTTTGATTCTTTCCAGCCACAGCAAAGTTGGTTTGATGCCATTCCCACTAGCAGCCTCTTTGGTGGAGAGGGTCACAGTCCCCCTCCCAGGCACAAAACTTCCCTGGGAGCAGCACGTGGCTGCAGACAGCACCAAGAAATTCCATAAAGTGCCAACCACAGCTTTACAGTCACCGCGTTATGGGTACGAGAAAGTCAGGATTAAACAATTATTGCCTGGAACTAAGGCAGTAAAATTTGTTTATGAGGTAAATTTTAACAAGAAACAAACAGTGTTGTTTATAAGCAAACTCAAGCTGTAAAATCCAGGGAATGCTTTGTAAATGCCCGTCCATGGGCCAGGTGAGGTCCTGGAGGGAAGCTCCCTGCTGCTTGCAGCTGGCTCTCACACGCACAGTGTGACCAGCTCCAGCAGCCAGGTGACATCAGAGCCAGTGGCTTTACCCAGGGATGGCAGGGACAAAACCTCCACTTGCTGGTAAAGTTATTTCTTCTCACAGGTCTTCCCTTCCACTGCATGGAACGACCTCCTTGTCCTGTCCATACCCAAAATGGCCACAATGACTACTCGTAGTATTCTGGTATTGTTTAGGTTGGAAAAGGCTTCTAAGCTCCTCAAGTCCAACCATTAATGCAGCACTGCCAAGGCCACTGCTAAACCATGTCCTGAAGTGCCACCTCTGCATCTGCAAGATGCCAAGAGATAGAAGCAAAGAAGTCAAGCAGAGTCTGCTCAAGGCCCCTCTGGTGTATGGAGTGCTTGGATCCAGTCCTAAATTCAATACAGACTGGTTTCCCACTGCCACCTCTTTTAAGAGGAATTGCCCATACTCCTACTCAACACTGCAACATACTCTCTGTTTTAATGAATTGTTTCATCAGGCTGAGCCCCAGGAGGACTCTGGGCTGTCCCTGCAGTGCAGTGTGACCGCCGTTAGCGCCAGCGCAACGAGGAGCAGCCACTCACAGCTGCCTCGTGTCGCAGGGCAGCGGAGATGGAGCAGCCACACTTCCACGCCCCAGAGACAGGATAATCCAGGGATGCTGCAGATGTGGAGACTAAAGACCAGCCCCTGAAAAGCCAGAGTCAAAGGCTGATGTGGAGCAGCAGGGACACAGAGGAGGTAGGGCCAGAGCAGTCCCTGCACCTGGCTCTGCAGCACAGCCACCCTCCCACCTCCACGGCCACCCAGTGAGCACACACTAGCTGGGCAGTACCCAGGAATGCTCATACTTTCATTAAAACCCTCACAGCACCACTTGGCATACTGTGAGGAAGGAAATCCACCTTTGCTGATCCCACTTTACTCTTCCACAACAAGAAAGAAATAAAAAACCTGGGGAAAAAAATGTAACATTATTCTTTTTACTGCACACACACACGCGAAAAAAATCTTTAAAAGTGAATATCTGCCTACTGCAAAGTATTGAGGTGAAAAGGGAGGTGTTATCATCCCCGTTCCCCCAGGATCTCTTAGAGCGTGTGTGTTTCTGTGGTGGTTGGCTTGTGGTTTCGTTGTTCACTACAGTTTCCCAGAGCCCTATATTTTACTGAAACATAAGTACAGGCCCACCAATTTGCTGACAAGCTGATCTATTGGCTCTAGGACACTGAGGGGAATTATGCTCCTGCCGCCCTGATGCTCTCCTTTGTTTAGAAAAAGAAGAGAGAAAGAGAGAGAGTGAAAAAAAAAATCCTCAATCGTTTAGTACAAGTCATTTTACATGCTGGGATAATGAAGTATAAAAATGCCTTCAAAGGACTGATTTCCTACTTTTAACTCACTACCAGCCGAGCTCTTTGTGAGGCCCTCTGGAACATGCATTCCCAGCCCCACTCAAACAAAAGAGCTGCGAATTCATTAAACTATTTAATTATGCCTTTTTATTTTTCTCCATTAGCAAGCCCTGCCAGTACAAAGTAAATAAAGCCACCATGGTCTTTCCCCAGCAGACACACTGACTGTTTTTATTCTTTATTCAGTTTACAATATAAAGGGCTATTTTCCCCCCCTCCTCCTATTCTTGGCGAGTTTCCTAATACAAGCCCTACAAACAGAAGCATCCAACTGTACATGCGACGCATGGAAGCCGGGAGCAGCACTCAGCATTGCGAGCACATACCCCAGACAGCTTTCAAAGTACCAGCAGCCAACGGCAGCCAAACAGCACTTCGCAGCCAACGCGGAAAAGATATTAGCTTTTTTTTTTATACTCTAGTAAATTTGCTTTTTACATCTATTTCTTTTCAGAAGGGCTTGTTATTGAGCTTACTGTCCACAAATTCCATTGATCTCAGGCTGTGACTCAATCCATATGCTCACGCTTTGACACCAGCACAGCAAGCAAGCGATACAAATCCTGTTCAGGCTACAAACTTATTGATTTTATAGATTTCCCCCAAAGTTGTGATAATGATATATCATTGTTAAATTTGGTAGAACAAACTGCTTTCCCAATCTGTCAATGCGAGCATGAAAACCAATTCACAGCCTTGTTTAGAAGGCTTTCCCTTCAGAAGAATAACTACTGCTGGCGGAGGCAGATCACCAACACCCCGCCGCTGGCAGCGGGGTGATGGATGTCACCTTTCCAGTTACCCTTTCCTGACCCGCAGCCCGCTGCGTTCCCAGACTTGCCTCCTGGTTATGAGAACCACCCTTATTTTTCAGAAGCCTTTCTCAAATTCATTATTTAAAACTTGCAGTAGATGTAAACCGTAATAATAGCTTTTAAACATATTTCCTTTAAATATTTTAGATGCATTAAGATGACATGAGAATTATTGATTTTAGCAAATCACTTTTGCTTGTTCTGTTCCTGTGCTCAGATAAATGGCAAAGCCGTGCTTTTCCCTTCCATGAGAGGGAGACAGAACACTGGCTTAAAGAGGAGTGGCCTCACTCCCTGTTCCACCACAATTCCTCAACCTCCCAACAGTGGGAACAACAGAACATGTCCCTTCACAGCGACTGCCTTCCCCCTCCAAACCCACTCGGGCATTTTCCTCATGGCTTTCCACTGCCAAAGCAGAAACCTGATCTGCCACATCTCCCAACCAGCGCGCACAGGGCCATGCCAGAGGCATTAGGAAGATGAAACTCAAGCCGTTTCTCAGGTTCTGAGAACGCGACATGAGAAGCTCATCAGTCCTTCTGTGCTTATCTCGGGACAGAAAGGCTCTCACCAGCACCACGTCTGCGGGGTGCAGGAGATGGACACAAACTGTAAACAGCTGTTGTGTTTTTAACAAACCATGAAATAGCTCCAACAAAACCGTTTGCTGGAATGACAATGTCAGCTTTCATTCCCACATTCTCCTCCAGCTCTGAAGCAACTATTAGGTCTCCAAAAGGAGACCTAGAAATCATGAACAAAACACTTGCCAAAGAAACTGGAGTTAATAAAAAGGCAAGGCTTACAGAAAACTAAATTTAGGAAATCCATGTGAATAAATAATTTCTCTCTCGAAAACCTTCTCTTTTCCATCCCAGCCTTTCTGCCTGTTCTTTATCCATCTTCACTCAACATCCATCTCTTAGCACTGGAAAAGCAGCTTAACTCCTCCGACATGATGTCACTAGCTCAACACACCCCACACAGGGAGAGCTTTCCTGTGCTTTCCCCAGTCCTGGTGGTGATAAGTGCCCACATCTGGCAACACAGCCCTGAGCATTTAGCCGTGTTCCTGGGACAACAGCTTGGAGACACATTTTGAAGGGCTGCACATCTCCCACCAGTGCCGCTCCTTTCACTTCTGATTTAATTCAAGGTGATGGGTGCTGAACTCTTTTACCTACCATGGTTTTTTCTGAACTTGCTGAATGCCCTTTCCAAATATGTCTTTGGGAAAAGTCTTTCTGAACTTCAGGGCACTTGAAATTCAAGCACCTGCCTGCAGTCTCTCTTCTCTGTCTTCCAAGTCTGATAAGAAACAACTCTGATACACTTCTCATTCATCTGTGGTATTTTCACTGTTTTCTCACTGAAACAGTGATGTCAGACTAAAAGAAAGGCGACAGAACAGCACAAATTCAGATATTTTACTATCATGTTGCTGAGGAGCTGTGCTTCATGCTTCTCTATCAGAGTGTGGGCACAAAGGGTCTCACAACAACAGACTGACTGTCTGCTGGGCAGAGGAGCTTCTATCAATAACAGAATCAGCATTCAACTATTGCTGTTTGAAGAAGTGAAGATCTTAACCCAGAAAGTGGCATCGTGAACTCACTTGTGTGAGGTGGGAGAACTGAGACTTGGTGAAACTATAGGACTTGCCAAAGGCCTCACATGAAACCAGTGGTTAAGGTTGTGCCACAGGGATGGAGACCCTCACTCCATGTCTGTTACACCCATTCTGGATCATGGCAGCTCATGTCTTCTTCAAGAAAAGATACTCACAAAGGGAATGTCCTCTCACATTGCTCACTATTCCTTGTTTACTGGACAAATATGACTTTACTCCAGCCAGTCCCTGCAGTAGTAAAGGCATGACAGGCTCCTCTACTGGGTTCCTGATGACCTCTCATACCACTTGGTACTGAATTTATATGACCCCCACAATAGGAAAAATGGGTTCTTGGTGTTCTGTGCTGTTCCCACTCAGGGTAACAGAACATGGGGGAGGATTAACATCGTGGTTCCAGATGACGACAGAAGGGAACTGCTGTCTCAGAAAAAATTAAGTCTGAATGTATAACAGGAATGTAAAGACATCCAAAGAGTATAAGGACTTCCAAAATTATCTTAATTCCTTCCTTGCCCCGTGCCAAAGCAATCTGTTTGGACAAGCCACAGAATCTCTGCCTTCAATTTACACTTCTGGAAAAATAAGTCTTTCCTTTCTCGCATCCCACTCTTTCTCACTTTCTGCACCGCGCCCCCCCTCCAAAAAGGGAGAGAAAAGGGAAAAAAAAAAGCCCTTCCTGATAATTGCACTGGTCCAAATGTGCAGGGCTTTCATACAGAATGATGGCTTCCCTTGTCTCCTGCATTTGTTCATCTCCTTTGGGAGGAGCAATTTACAGAAAGCATTATCGATTTTTGCCATAATAGGTACAGAGATGCCTCACTGTCCCCGCTCAGCCAGCTCACTCTCTGCATCACAACTGTCAGGCCAGTTTGTGAAGCCCGTCATTATTTTTTTTCAAGTAAATCCATCACAGGAGTGGGGGAAAAGTGATGAAAATAAAATTATTTTCACCTTGCCATAAAAAAGAATGGCCGTGTTCCCTAACAGAAATAAGTGCAAATGCTGTCAACTAAGAGAGCGGAAGGGAAATTCAAAGCAAATAAAAGTGGGCTGGGGGGAGGATGGGAAGGGGGGGTGCAAGGAGGCATGGCAGGAGCTAATTTACTTTGAACACATTCTGGAATTTTCCTGTTAAAGCCGCTATTTACAACTCTTCCAGTTGTTCTTCATGTTCTCATTTCCCAGGAAGTGCTGAAATCTATACTTTATACAGATATTTGCTTTGGCTTTTAGGGTGTAGAGGAGATTGTGGGTTTGGGGATGCAGTTATTAAATATTATTGGTCTGGGGGATGAAATGTGCTGTGAAAGCTCCCTGTGAATGCAGACCACCCACCCACCCCGGGATTACCGCTGCTGTCGCTCCTTTGTGCGGGTCTGGGGGCTTCTCCCGCTCCCGTTCTCCGGGGCACGCTGAGGCCACCAAACTCATTCTGTCCCTGATCAGCATGTGAATGTTGAGGGACACTTACTTCAAATATTTCTGAAACTAAAAAAGCCTTTTAGAAATCACATCTAAAAACAAACAATTCCCCCCTGCCCCTCGCCTGCATTACTGACTCTCCGACAAGCCCTTTGGTATTCATCCCTCCTCTTTGATTAGTTTTTGCTGTACCCTTCATGTTGGTCACTTATCTCACATCTTGAAGGTCACACTCTGTACTCCCCTATTCCAGCGGCCCTGCCTTGTTTTTTATTCCTGAAGACAGCCTTGTTTTGGGCTCAGAAGGTTTAATCCAAGAATTGGCTCTGGATCTAATTCCCAGATCCTCAGTTCATTAGCCATGAAAAGTGATAGCTGCTTAAGATTTTTATGAGCCATTGTTCCAAAGCGGGCCACAGAAACGGCACAATTACCCAGCGCAGAGCACAAAGCCCCGGCTGCCTCTGGCACTGACACGAGGAGCTCGATAGCAATCAAACAGCTTAATGAAAAGCAGCAAGTTTGCTCTTGGTAAGGAGTGAGGGATCTGTGAAGTTTGTTTCCAAGTGGTGCTTTCTGTAAGGACACTTGTTAGGACAAAATTTAAATCACCCTACCCGTCCTTCAAGAGCACTAGCACTAAAGGAGACACAACTTGGCTTTTTGACCCTTCCACACAAGCACTTGTGAACATCACAGAATCCTTTGGGTTGGAAAAGGATTTAAAATCATTGAGCCCAGCTGTTCCCCCAGCACTGCCACCGCCACCACTGACCCGAGTCCCCAAGTGCCACATCCACACAGCTGTTAAATCCCTCCAGAGATGGGAACTCCACTACTGGCAGCCTGTGCCAGCTCCTGGCCATCCTTTTCATGAAGAAATTCCTCCAGATGTCCAACCTGAACCTGCCCTGGCACAGCTTAAGGCTGTTTCCTCTTGTCCTGTCCCTGTTCCCTGGGAGCAGGGAGGAACCCTGAGAACAACTGGACTTCCTATTACCTCCAGCATTTAAACCTCATCAATCCTGTCCCTCTGGACTCTCAAGCAGATCTAGATATTAGTATTGAAGCTGGAATTCATTGCAATTAGGCCAGACAAATAGTGAGAAAACCATCAAAGTGGCTGGACAGAACCATCAGAGGATTGCTCCCAGGCAGGGTGCAGCAGAACCCCAGGAACGGTCCCGTGTCCAAGTAATTACAAGGATGTGATGCAGGCCAGCAAAATTTAAGAGGTTTAGAAGTAAAGTGGGTACTTTGCTGAGCAGTGGATTAAGAATAAATGTAGCCAGACCCAGCGCAGTTCAAGTGCTTTCAACAGCTCTTGGGCTCCAGCCACCTCCAGGCTGACAGAAATCCCACGTGCCTGAGCTGCCGCTGCCACCCAGACAGCACGAGCTGGGCTGAGGGCACCCTCCAGGATCCAGGCCCAGGTCTTTACATCCTGCCTTCATCCACCTCGTGGGCCACCCCAGAGCTGGCTGCACCACGTCTGAGCTCGGCAGCATGTCCTGGACAAAGGGATGTGCCTGTGCCTGGATCTGCTGCCCCCGTTCCCCGAGGACGGCCCTCGTGTCCAGCAGGTCCCACCATGCTGCAAACGGAACGAGCTGCCCCTCACAGAGGGACTGTCCCTGCCCTGAATTAGCACTGAGCCAGCTAAAATCCACACCTCAGATTACTTCTCAGCAACTTGCCCGTGTGAGTCTTTCAGGATTGGAGGACAAGCAGCAGAGCCTTGGCACCTTGTGTCCTTGGACCCACAGTCATCACAGCAATACCTTTGTGTTCTGCAGGTATTTCTGGTCTGTTTCTCATTGGACATATTTATATAAAACCCCCAATATATTCAGAAAATCAAACATAAAGCAGTAGCTGGGCTGTCCTAGCTACACTAGGATGATGATGCTGCTCTCAGTAAACAGCCAGAGCCTTTCATGGTGGAGCTGGACTGCGATGATCCTTGCGGGTCCCTTCCAGCTCAAGATACTCCACGAGTCTCTGATTTCATGGGAAGAAAGTGGGAGCTGGGAGGGCAGCAGTGATGGGGACAGCAGGCATGGAGAGGCCTGGCAGTGCTGCGCTCTCCCTTTGGAGCTCCACTGCCTCCAGAGCTCACAATGACACCCCACCCATGAGCTTTGCATCTGCCTCAGGCATCTATAGAAATTCAAGTCCTGGTTTCTCACTAGAAAGCAAAAAATAAACTTCGTCATATAGATCAAACATATCAGGACAATTTTGCTAGTTTATTAATTGTATCTTACACTCTCTGCTGTGCAAACAACGGGGAAATCCTGTCAATGAATTCCCATCCTAGGGGAAACATTAGTTGAAATTAGTTTAGTTTGTTCCTTTGCTCTAACGAGTACATGCGAGATTGTAATTGTTTCTAACTCTCTGCTCGCTCTGTCCACACCGAGGGCCGTGTCAGGGCAGGTGGCCACCTCCTGGCTCTGTCATTTAGCCAATATTGAGCTGCACTTCATTCCTACATATGTTCAGACACAGCCATCCCCGCCCGGAACAGATGTACCCACACACACACATATGTGGCTGCTGGTTAATGCAACAAGCACAGTAAAAACAGGACTGGGAAAATTTGGAAAACAGCCTGCAGAAAAATAGCTTTCATTTAACTTTTTAATTTTAAACTATATTAAATTAACCATGATCACAAGAGGAGTAAGTGCTGAAACCAGACAAGTTCAAGGGTTTGACACCCAATGTTTACGTTTGGGAACAAATGGGATTTCACTGCGGACATGGAACATGTGCAGAGCCACCCCTCCTCCTTCCGGCTGGAGCATTAAGTGTTGCTTCACTCTGAAAAATCACAACAGAAATGGTAACTTCATACTCAAAGATCCCCTCCCCATGTGCAAACACAGTCAAGTCCATTGACTTTAGTGACAAAACAGCTACTTGCCAAATTTTTGTGATCCCATGTCATTACAGATAATAGTGAATGTGTAGTGGTTCTCATGTCAAATTCTCCATATCTACTGAGCTCTCGTCAGTTCTAACTGAAGGGGCAAAGAGAAGGGGACAAGGGAAAAGTCCAATCCAAGGACACACTCACACAAGTGATTGACATGGATCTTACCAGAGGTGATCCACCTGCACCAGTGCTTGTTTTGGCCAGACAGTACTTGCTGGCATCTCCCAAGGCTTTTTTTTTCTTTTTTTTTTTTAAGAGACAGATAAAATAATTTCTCATATGTCCCTCTACACTCCCTGGGTTTGTCACTACTGGCAATCCAACTGTTGTCAAACCTGTATTTTAACAACTTTGTTTCTTTTTGTGTTTTGTTAAGTCTGACAGCGTCATGCCATAGTTCTCACCTACACTTCAAGCACACTGTTACCATTAAATAAAATATAAAGAGAAATTAACAGAACTGCTCATCTTAGGAGAGATAAATCGAACTGAGTATCTAACTTAAATGGATATTTAAATGAGCAAATAGGTGAGTGATGCACCCTCCTTGCAGATAAAAACGCATGCATTGAATTTCCGTGGGTTTGGTGGCCCAGAGAGTAAAAGTTGGAAGGAAGAAAGAAACATCTCTGGTTTTTGTGTGGAATTAAACTAGGAAGGGAGTACATAAGAAAGCGGGTTATTTGTGGAAAAACACTCTGGCTGAACACTAGGGCAGAAATTGAGTCTGCTGTGCTGCTTTGTGCTCAGCCTCTGGCTGTCCAGCTGGTAACCAGATCATGTGGAACACAGGCCTCGGAAAGGTGGAAAAAGATCTGAAATATGAAGCACTGCTGTTTTACTGCTAATTCAATAGGGAAAAAACCCTATAAAATATTAAAGAAAGTATTTAAAAATATATTAAACACAATTTGTACCATAATAGCTTAACCTGACATCAAAACGCAGCTTACAGCTTGTTTGTGCCGAGTTCCAGAGTGTGGCTAACGGAATCACAGGCAGAATGTTCCACACAGCCTCCAGCGTTCAGCAAAATAGGATTTGGGCTTCGTTAAAACAAATTCCAGGTGGAAAATTGGGCATGCTGATAAAAGCAGTGCAGGAAAGAGTGTTAGCTCTGATAGGGTAGGATGGGTATTGAATTCACTCTTAACATTACAAGACTTAATTAAAGAGGTTGACCTGAGGACCCCAAGCGGCGCCGAGCTAAGAGAGCCATTCCTGCTCCAGTGTGGTGTTACCAAAGTTAATTCTCGTTAATATGACTCCAACTGGAATGTGTAGAGAACATCCTGATTCAGGGGCGAAGGCTGCATCACTGCTCACCAAGGGAAATAAAGGACACGCACATGCAGATAATGCTTCAACAGCAGTGTATTCAAATGCAGTTCTCATCCAGGGAATACTGACTTTTATTTCTGGATCAGAATGTTATGTAATTTCCCATAGACATACACAGCACTGTCTTTCCAATGACCCTTCTCTTTCCAAAGGGACCAAAAGGACGGCACAGGGGCTCAGGAACACCCTTAGCCTTTGAAGCCGTGGCTCGCTGGGCTGTTCGTTCAGTGGTGCCAACTCTCTGCCAGCAGCCACACTGACTGCTACAGCATTAACATTATTCTTAAAGAAAAGCCTAAATTGATGGACATTTTTAAGACAAATTCTTCTGTGATGAATTTTTTTGGCTGAATGTCAGTCATGCCAACAGTCATGCCTGCGTTGGACATTGGTACCTGCTGTCCCTCACCTCCTTCCACTCCCTATCACCGATCGCAGCGTTCAGGGAAACCAACCAAAAACTGCAAAGACTCTTCAGTATGAGATATGGAGGGGAAGAGACTTGTGTGAGGGGCAAAAATCCTGCGTGACAGGAAGGCATCCCTGCCTTCATCCCAAGGGAAGGAGAACTGTTAATTAAAATTCTGTGTTTGAAGGCCACCAGTGTTAGACTGCACTGGGTTCCTAATGCACTTCCAAATAGGTTGTTTTGCCCTTGGTTGTGTAACACTTGCTGGAATTGGGACAGGAAGAGATGGGATCAGAACACACCCACGGCTGTGTCCTGGCCCCTTTTTCACAGGGATGGACCTACAGCTATGGGTGAGGTCTTCTGCCAGGGAGGAGATGTTCAGCTGAGAACATTCAGCTTGTCACCTTTCACCTCTGCAGACCCAGGATATTTTATTTCACCAAACTAAAGCAAAGATGTGCTGAAAATGTTGGAAATCATAGAACTCACAACATCTGCAGAAGTTAAGGTGCAACAACAAAAAAAAAAATTTGCTCCTTTGATAACTTCCTCATTCACCAAACCAGGCCCCCATCAAAATCTACAAAAAGAATTTCTGAACAAAACCACAGTGAGCCTAAACAACATCTGGCCAATCAAATTTACAACAATAGAAAAAGCGCAATAAAAGTTTACCTCTTTTGAAGAAGAAAGATGGATTTTTAAAAGCTTTATATACAACCTTGAAATTAAGGTTTGTAAAACAAACCTCTCTTCAGCTGCAGGACTGGACAGAGACAAGGAGCAGATGAGAGTCAGCCTCTAACTGTGCTCTGCCCTCAGCATTAAAACCTTCCTCTGCTAATCCTTGGAAAGACCAAAATGAAGAACACTGTCAGAAAGTTCAAGGCCATTTCTTGTCACGTGCCAATGCACAGTGATGCTCTGAACTGAGACTGATGGCCACCACCACGCCCCTGCTGGGCCACCCGGGGCCCGGGCTGGAGCCTCAGAAGGTATGAGGGTAAGAGCACGAGCAGATCTCTGCCGTGATCATTCCTATCCACCACACAAACGGCCCTGAACTGCAGCTCTGCTCTCCCTGAATTACTGCAGAGAGCAGAGAACACACGAACTGCACTGGGTCCCACCAAATGTCCCCTTAGACCCATGTCCAGCATCCAAGAGCCTTCAAAAGCAGGTGCCCAGGAGGAGTGTAAATAGAGCAGCAGAGAGCACTGCTTCCCCCAGATCCCCTGCTCCAGCCGTGGGGGCCCAGGCACGGCCCCGGGAGAACAGGGAAGTGTTTAATATCCCTGCATTTCTCTTGCCATGCACGGGCCCAGTCTGCCCTTGCACCTACACAAACCTACAGTATCCACACAGCTGAGGGGTGAAAAGAGGAAACTTCCATCTCACTTTCTGCACTCCTGCCCTGTTCAGTGAATTTTGTGCATAGCTTAAACTTTATGAGTTTTCCTGTGCCTCTTCTCAGGCAGCCAGAATGCCTGTTTAACTCCATCATTTCCCCTCTTTGCTGTTAGAGAAATTATTGAAAAACTGTTCTTTGAAAAAGCTGGAATAAACAGCAAGAAGGCAAGAGCTGTCAGTGGTGTCTTCCCATGGTAAAGAAGTAACTCCCACAAAAAAAGAAACCCAATCTAGTATCTCCACCAATTTCCAGTTGCCCAGTGTTTCATCACACCAAAAATGAAATGAGGGGCTCTTCATCACTGTGGGTTTTGGCTAAAGAATCCAGAGTGATCCACGTACTTGCCTTGGCTAACAAAGGACAGAACCAAAGATCTGATTATGCAAAGATTACTAAAACCCAAAAAAACTGTTTAAAACCCCAACAAAACTGCAATCTGTGTAGGTTGACCGGTGCTGGCCAGAGTAGAAGCATTTTTTGGAACTACAGAGAATGACTTCTTTTCCCCTCTAAACGTTATTACCAGGCTTATCCTGTTTGATATTGAGCATTTATTATTATTCCATATTTACACTGTGGCACCATCTTCAAGTTCTGTACCAGTGGAAGAAACTACAGCAACTGCCTTTGGAATGACAAGTTAAACAGCAAGCTGTATAGAGGTGGGCTGGACAGGCCATGGGAGAGCATGGGCTACCCTCAGCTGGCCGTGAGCAATTCCCGAGGGAGCCGCGTGGCTCCCGAGTCTCCAGGGGCACGGCCATCACCGACCGCAGGCCTCAGAGGGCACAGAGGGGCTCACGAGAGGTGAAAGAAGGGAGGGAGGTGCCTCTGGGGACTCGCAGTGCTTTTGTCACCCTTTAGTGACAGTATGGGAGAAAGTGCAAAAACGCTCATCAGAAAAGCAAATAACTGAAGAGGATGTGGAGGGTGGGCAACCTCCCCCCTCCCTGAACCGCCCCAGAGAACGGAGCCCTGGTGAAACCGGGAGGGAACTGAGAGACAGAGGTTCTCTGGGTGCAGCGGGGCCGAGAAGGGCCTCAGGCAGAGCTGTGACACGGCCGGAGCAGCGGCACCGCCCGGCTGAGCGCACCCGGAGCGGCTCCGAGGGGGCTCCGGGGGCACCGCCCGGCTGAGCGCACCCGGAGCGGCTCCGGGGGCACCAGCGGCACCGCCCGGCTGAGCGCACCCGGAGCGGCTCCGGGGGCACCAGCGGCACCGCCCGGCTGAGCGCACCTGGAGCGGCTCCGAGGGGGCTCCGGGGGCACCGCCCGGCTGAGCGCACCCGGAGCGGCTCCGGGGGCACCAGNACCGCCCGGCTGAGCGCACCTGGAGCGGCTCCGGGGGAGCAGCCGCCGCTGCGGTGCAGGGCCAGGCCACGGCGGCCCGCGATGGGGCCGGGCTCCCGAGCACAGCGCACAGCCCGGACACAAACCAGAGCAGCCTGGTGGGTCACTGTTAGAGCCACGCTTCCCATGGAGCCTGTGGGTGTCTTGAGAGCAGAAACAGCAACACAACAGGAACAGTGCATGAAGCACCATTTGGTACAAAATTACTACCTCAGCTTTACGAGAACATCTCCCCTCCCCACCTCTTGTGCCAATCACTAGGCAGTTTCCATTTGTCCCTGGGTCTAAGCATACAGGAATTTTCTGCCCACGGTCCTTGATTCCTTTGTTATCTGTAGAAACACAGCTGTTAACCACACACTTTAACCAAGGCATCAGATCACCCATTTTCCATATAGATTTGGATCTTCTTTCGTGGCTTGGAAGCACACACGTGTTTTGGGAGCAAGATTGCTCCAGAGAAAATTCACTAGCAGCTTAATTCTGAAATGTGACTCCCACTATAAAGATGTTAAATCTTGTACCTTAAGTTCAGTTGGTTTTACAGAAGGTACAACACCATGAATTTGCTAATCCCCAGTTTTGGTCTCCTGTTTCTTCTGTCAGTCCTCTCCCCTGCTACTGACTGCCCATCCAGGATTTTCCAAACAATACAGCCAATCATCTGTCCATCCTTCTCTCAAGCCTGTGCAAATGTCTAGAGACCCCAGATTCCAGCATGGAACCTGCACGACACACTGTGCATCAGCCCCCTCCTTGGAACAGCCTGAACCGCTGCCTGAGGATGTTGTCGCTTCTCCTCATCTCCTCTGAGACAGGTACAAAACACAATCATTCCCTCTTTTAAATGAACGAACTGGTGCAAAGAGAAGGATTGGTCCAACCACCATCACTGCTGGTTCACCTCATGCCCACCTTCACTCCTGCACTTCAGGCAGAGGGAATGAGGTTAAGAACAGGCTGTTTCCTGGCTCTTGCCTCTCTGATGTTCACAACTCCCTGACATTCAAGGGTATAAACTCCCATTTAACACTCCTTTGAAACCAATACCTTTTCCAGAAATGCTACTGTTACCCCAGAAGCACCAATCTCCCACGGGCAAGGAGCAGCCAGCGTACCCCACGGGTATAGGTATTTACACAATTGCTTCAGAAAACAAGTAGGAAAATATTGAACACCTTGGGCTTTTCAGCCTTGGGTACAAGTCAGAATTAACTTCAATTTTCCCAAAGAGCCTTGTGCAGGTCAGGCTGCCACAAGGGCCATAGAATGGTTTGGGTTAGGAGGGACCTTAAACCTCATCCACCTCCGCCCCCTGCCATGGGCAGGAGCATCTTCCACTGTCCCAGGCTGCTCCAAGTCCTGTCCAGCCTGGCCTTGGACACTCCCAGGGATGGGGAAGTCCACAAACTCTTCACAACCCAAAAGGAGAGCAGCTCACCGTGAGAACACTGGATTGTCTTTCCTCTCAAAAAGAAACCCAAAGCCCAAGCCAAGGCTCCAGGGAAGAGCCCAGGGAAGAGGACGAGCAGGTGCCACCTGTGAGCCAACCTGTGCCCACCCCCAGGCACGGCACGAGGCACCTCTCGCTATAGGTGTCGCTGTGGACCCATCCAGCACCTGGAATGCATCCGTGTGCGAGGGGAGAAGAATGAATACTTGAAAATTAATGATGTCAGCCTGTCTTCATATATCAAGCTAATTTGAAAGGGCTTTAATTTTCTTAAAGGATAAAAAAAGGTTTCTTTGCTAGATTAAACTTGCAATTGTCATTCATATATTGTTTATAAGGTACTCATCTCCTCACTTGCTATTTTTTTGTTTTTGATTTTGTATACTAGTTAGCAGTGAAGACTTGTCTGCGTGTATCAGAAGGAATAAAGAGAGAAATGTCCTTAACTGTCAGTTTTAATAAGAGGAGTCAACATGCCTCTATTCAGGTTAAATATTGCCCTGTCACATTTCAATAGAGTCAACAGATTTTTTAAAGAAAAGTCAAAAGCACTGTGTTTGCAAAAAATAATAATAAAAAACCCTACCCCCCACCTCCTTGTCATAGAGTGTCAAAGCCCTTCTTTATTTGGGGGGGCGTGGAGGCAGGACAGAAAATTCTTTTGTAAAATGTGAAAAATTACTACTCATAATTGGCACTGACATGAAAAAGGTTGGGGTTTTTTTGTTCAAAAAACAAAGAAAATCTCTAATTTAATAATCACCTGCAAAGTGTTATTGTGATGGGAACAAAAAACACACAATCAAAGTCATCTCTTTTAAGTAACTATAGTGTTTTTAAGCAATCACTGCGCTTTACTGCAGCTCACACACATAAACCGATGATGTGCAAAGTATAACACGACACTCCAAATTCCTCAAGTAAAGTTTCTCAAATAACAAGTGACAACCTACACAGAGGAAGAGCAAGAAAGGATCTGTCAGGTAAAAGGCAATCACCAAAAGGATGTAAAAGGAGGAGATTCCACAGCGACTGATTCCATAAGAAAATGTGCAAGAGTTGCCTTAATCCCCTGGGCAGAGCCTGCCCGCCTACAGCCTGCTCAGGAGGGTCCTCCTGACCTTCAGTGCAAACTCACGTGGGCTCCTCCTGCCCAGTCAAGACTGGCCTAACTCTGTGGAGGAAGATGAGACACAAAGCAGATGTCTCATAGAATAAAATGCAATTTCAGAGTTCCTAATTTACTTTGAGTGACAGTGTTTGAAGCCCAAGATCATTATTTGGAGTTACTTGTGCTTTACTTCCTTTGTTGACGAGAAACATTGTTTTGGAGCCAGTTCTTGGTCAATGCTGCTGTGATTCACAATCCCTACCTAACGATATTTAATAAATCAGCAGAGCACACAGACCTGGGGAACTCACACACAGCCCCAGAACTGGACCAGCAGGGGATGAGCACAGAACCACTTCCCAGGAGAGGAGTGTGAACTAATTAGTAATTCAGCATAAGTCCTTGTGGTCACCCAGGTCCGGAGGCTGTGCAGGGATGCACGGCTGATCCCTGCTCCCCTCCCATCGGACCCCCATGGTCTCGAGCAGGGCAGCTGCTCAGATGAGCTATGAGAGCCCCATAAATCCTCAAGCCGCCTGTGAGGCTTCTTTTTCACGGGGCAATCACCAGGGTGACACCATGAGCTGCGTTTGAGGAACGCACGGTTTTCACAACAATCCCAACATCTGTAAAACTGGTTTCACGTGAAGTTTCCAAAGCAAAGCTCACACAGGTCAGCGACACCAGAAAACCTCCTCTCGGTCCAGGTAACCCACACCCCTAAAATCCAGGTGGTTCCCGAGATTTTGTTTTACAAGCCATCTGCCAGATGCTTACACTTCATTTCACAGACTGTCTAATTTTCATGAAATGGCCCTAAGATTTATTCAGTGAAACCGAATCCTGCGGCGTGTAGAGGCTGAGGCTGAGCGCAAAAGCAGAGCTCCTGCGCGGGCACGGCGCCGGGGGCTGCTCGGGATGGCTTTTCCATCCTGCCTGGAGAACGCTTCCTTTGGAGCCTGCTCCCTTGTTTCCAAATCCAACACACAGCACATTCCCCTCCGACTCCTGCCAAGAGAAGCCCCTGCAGGGACCCGACTGCCTCCTGCAGCTGGAACTGGGGACAAAAGGCTTGTCCCAAAGCATCCCATCCCTCCTGCTGGACACCAGCCTCGCACAGCTTTGGCCACGGTGGGACAATGGTCCCGTGTCATGCTGTGCCCCAGGAGCACAGGGCACTTGGAAATACGCATCCTGGCTGCCAAGATCTGAACTGGGACAAACAGGAGTTGCAAGAAAAACCCAAATACTGGTCAAAAGAAGTGTTTTACTAAAAAGAAATAAATTAAAAATGAGTGGAAATTGATCCATCAATGTCACACAGAGATCATAAATGAAAAATTCTCCACCAGATTGTTTAACAATAGAATTGTTTTCCCATGAAAATTACTCTTTTTGAACTGTCCCTAAACTTAGGGAAACATGCACTAAAAAAGCATTGCAATTTCCAGTGAAAACAGCCGTTTATCTGAAAACAGTGCACAGTTCAAGTAAAGCCATCAGCAAGTCAACAGATGGATCTATCAACACCCAGAGTTGGGGTGAGGTTGGTGGCCCCAGTGTTCAAAGAGTTCTTCATTAGAACATTCACTGGAATTAGATTTTCTTGCTTTACAGCAACTTGGGGGGAAATAAAAACCAACTCTGCTTATCATGGAATCATAGAATGGTTTGGATTGGAAGGGACCTTAAAACTCACCTAGTTCCACCCCTCTGCCATGCCCTCCTCCACTAGACCAGGTTGCTCCAAGCCCCTTCCAACCTGGCCTGGAACACTTCAGTTTTTATTGTTTATTTACATATTCTAGTTGCTGCCAAGCTTCTCCTATACGTTGCTTTCAGCTTTGTATTTCCTGCAAATGAAGTAAATGTGGTGGAACTGGGAAGGGTTTCATCCTCCTGCTCGTTATCTAACATCTCCCAGCAGCGGAGGATGTTTCACGTCGGAACGTTTCCTATTCCTGCAGGATGCTCTGTCATTCCTGAAATCATGACCTGATGTCACAGGAAGTTAATTTTTCTTGGCGTTTCATGTTTAAATTCAGCCATTCACACACACTGTGCTGAAGCAGACAGTGCCAGTGTGACTTCATAGAAACAGACAACAAATATTTCATAAATTAATCTTTGCAAGACAGGGTTCATTAATCTGTAAAAGACTCTGGTTGTGTGTGAACCCAAAGGGCATAACACTGGAATTCTGTGATGCCTTCTGACGTACAAAAGTAGTTCCAAATTTGCAGTCATTATCCAAATAAGCCTCTTGATAAGTCACAGAAATCAGATACTTGGTTTGGGGAAAATCACAAAGGATGTCCACTGAATCCTTCCTTATCTTTGCAGGTAAAACACATTTAATTGTGCAGCCTCACAAAGTGGTGTTTAATCACAGTTTGGGGGATTTTTGCTCAATGTACATAGGCATTCCAACATCTCTGGCAAAGCCCACAGCGACAACTGCAGGACCTAAAAATATTGAGTGCCTGGTTCAGAAACTCTTCCAGAGTTACATCCTCAGCAATTAAAAGACGACACAAAGGATAACCAAGTCCTTCCACTTGTTTGGGGGCTTTTGCTGGAATTTCTTTTTAATTTGCTTGGCTTAGTTTGGTTTGACGTTCTGGGTTTTTTTGTTTCATTGGTTGCTTATTTCTAGAGGTTTTTTGGGTTTTTTAACTTCGGCAATTTGTATCTTTACCCCCCCAATACACACAAGGAACTTTCTGGAGTTTGCACAGAGATGAATGAGTTTTCAGGGGCTGGGGGTGTTTTCTCAGTACTAAAATGAAAAATGGCAGAAAAGAGCCCAGAATTTACCTGAATGTCAATTAAATCCCTGATTTGCAGAGGTGCCCAGCTGGCTTGCCCAGGGCCCACATTTGCCAGCCACGGGACGGGTGCCAGTAGTTTCCTCTTTGCCTCTGTGGCCACTGCATGGGGATGCGAGCGAGCCCAGGTGTTCTCTCTGTGGGTGCCCTTAGGAACTGCCATGAAAATCTGGACCTATACATCTAAAACTTCCTTGTCTCACAAAGCCTGGAGCCTTTTCCTTCCCACGCCAGCACTGTTTTCCTGAACATCACCATTTTTCCCTTTTTTCTCCCCACATATATCATATTTCCAACTTTGGAGCAGTACTTTTGACTCTTGCAGAAACCTAAAATGCTTTAGCAGGAACAAAACTCTTCAGTGATTACTGCCCACCCTGGATTAAATCTCACAATTAGCAACTCAATTTGCATTCTCAAAGTGCAATCCATTGTTATAACCACAACCACAGTTGACACAGTAGAAAAAGCCATTGTTGAAGTAATTCCTGCAAAAGGTCATATACTTAAAGCCTTCCATTTTACTTGACAACCTCTCAGAAAAGAGCAGCACAGCTGCTCAGGGTCCAAATAAGCCACACTGACCACCCTGTTTACTTGAGCCTGGGCTGCTCTCACCCATCACAGACTTTCCTGGCTGTAAAACATGCTTTGGGATATTTGGAAGCCCTCAGCATCCACGATCCTGAGAATATTTCACTCTCTCGAGGACCAGCACAGAGCAGTTCTGCCCTTCCAGTGCTGAGGGTGCGATGGAAAAGGGATGCAGAGTTCCCACCTCTGTGCTAGAGCATCACCATGGCTGGACTCGATGACCTTAAAGGCCCTTTCCAACCCAAATCATTCTGTGATCTGCTCAGTGGAACAAGAAAACGTTGCTTGTCCAAACCAGGAGTTTTGCCAGGCTGGTTACCCATTGTAACTTTTATTTTTTATTATGTGGGTTGTCTCTGCTTTGGGTGGGGAGGCCCTGGCACAGGTCGCCCAGTGAAGCTGTGGCTGCCCCAATCCTAACTCCTGTCTCAGTAAAAAGACTTTCACTTTTTAACCTTTTTAAAACAATATATATGGCATTTTACACCCCTTTTAAACCACCATTTCTGATTGCTTGGTTGGGTTTGGCTGACAGGTTCATACAAAATTCCATTTCGTGGCAAACATGATGTATTTATGGGTATTGTTGTGATTCATACAATTAATCTTTTTATTTAGTATAACTGCTTTAGTCAGTAAAGTAGAGGAGAATTTCATAGAGTATCTTTAGTGCTGTTACCATAAGTAAATAATGTTCTCAGTAGCTTGGAACATAAAGTATTTTTGTGAAATGAATATTCCCTCTCCCTCCCCCCAGAAAATCTGACTGACCTTGCCACTGCTGCTGTTTAGTGCAGATCTATTCCATTTAGGGCCACACCTGCTGGTGTTACTGCTAAATTGCATTAAACCACCCTCTTGTATCCCTACTCACACCTTGGGCTGGCTTCACCACCGAGGCAGGAATCCGAAGGATTTATATTCACACTCGGGTCTCGCAAATCACAGAAACCATCACACGCTCGTGTACAAGTCAGAAACTAGAGAAAAGGTTTGGGAACAAACCGCAGCCAAACCTGCCTGGTATGAGCCAGTTCCTAACAGAGTTACATTTGGGGATGGGGCAGCCACAAGAGACAAAACTCCCTAAAGACTCAAGGAAATTATAATCCATCCAACTAATGCAGCTTTAATTATATCAATAAGCAGAAAGAGGACCACACTAGTTTTTGGGATAGCATATAATGTATGCATAATTTTTTGTGCTATTTCTAGTTTGCTTTTAAAGAACATCCAGAAATTATCAGTGGGAGCAAATCCATGAGGTAAAATTTTAATAATGCAGCAGCATCATATAACATTTAATGTGTCTGTTTCCTCAATGAGAAGAACAGTGGCCAAGCATTGGGTGTTTCTTGAAAACAATTTCCCAGTTGCAAAAAATTGCTCCACTTGGATTTAATGTATTTCTAGGTACAAACTTCCCAGAATGCTTGAATTAAAAACTATAATATTTTTTCAGTCTGAAGAAATCCACAAAAGGAATGCAATTAAAACATATATAATGTAACTAATAGGTCTGAGTTAGGTGTGTAATTATAAATAAATTCTAATTAATTTCCTACCACATCTTGGCTATTATCCCTGTTTCACATGAACCCATTGATGTTCATTTGCAAATGAGGAAGGGAGAACAGCTGATTCTCTCAGGTGTGTTTGTTTTGTTGTCTCAGTGGCTCTGCCTCCACACACACAGCTCCACCATTCCCATTGCCTCCCAGGGACCTTCAGGGAGTGGAGGCACCAATATTTGATAACAAAATCTATGTTCTCTGCCAAAATGAAAATAATAAACCAACCAAAGAGCAGACCCGCTCCCTCAGCCACAGACCTTCCCACTGGATCTTGCTCTGAGTCTTCCTAAAATTCAACACAAACTTGGAGAGAGCGAGATAGTGAGAGAGATGCTACTCACACTCCTAAGGAAAACACACATACAAACACTGGAGCAGCCACACTATGACCAGCCCTATGACCTCTGCAAGTTTTGGGAATTCTCTCACTTTTATTTATTGCACTGAAATCAGATTTTTTTCTTTTTTTAAAGCTTCAATGTACAAGCACACAGGATTTATTTTCATTTATCTTCTCAGGTGATCAAAAAGTAACAGATTATTCAGTCAGTGAACATGGGGAATATATTTTCTAGTGGATTAAATTAGACCATAGAATTTATTAACCATTTCTTAGCTGCCACATGTCCCAGGCAGCGGAGGCAAAGGGCACATGGCTGTCAGGGCACAGGAAGAGCACTGCTCCAGCCCCCAGTGCCAAAGCCACGGCTCTGGGCTGAGTACCTGCACTGGGGGTGGGACCCAAGCTCCCTTCCCTCTGCTGAAGCAGCTCAGCACTTCCCAGGGCTCTCACACAGGGAAGAATCTCCCCCACACTGCCTGCCTCTCAGGAATTTCTCCCTGCCCTTCCCGACACACCTTGGACAGAAGCACACACCAGCACACCCACACGGGGAAAAGCTGTTGACATTTTGATTGCAGTGGGATGGTTTGATTGAAACCCATGACAGGTCCTTTTCTGACTCATTCCTTTGGGCTGAACATCATTTTTGTACCTGAAATACATATTTCTCATTTCTCTGGGTTCCTAAAGTTAGCTTCTGTCCCACTGGCATTTCCTACTTCTGATTTTGAGGTCAATCCCAATTAGCTCCTTTTGATTTTCTTTTACTAGAATCATGGAACAGTTTGCATTGGGAGGGACCTTAAAACTCATCTGGTTCCACCCCACTGCACTGCCACTGGAGCAGGTTGCTGCACGCCCAGCTGGGGTTACCAAGCTGCTAACTCCAAAGGCAGAGCACAAGCTTTCCTTTGGTGTTCCTTTATTTTTGTCATTTACCATGGACTTTTACCAATGGACTCAGCTGCTGTGAGCTCCTGGACAAGCTGTGAACTCTTTGTTCCACCCCTGATAACTCAGAACAGGAAAACAAATCAGGATGGAACAGTTTGTCTCCAATATTAACAACATGAAAGTTTATCAGCTGTTAACATTTTAGCTTATTCCATTTCCATTCCACACCAGGAGCCCCCAAACGCAGTTGTTCCCCAGCACTGCTGGGCCCTGCTGCACCTGCAGCATCTCCGCTGCTGCTCCTGCTCCGTGGGAGCTGGGTGGATTTACCTCAGGATGTACAAACTGATCCCATTTCTCAGCTCAGGAAAATCAGGTCCTCTGCCTCAAACAAAATAAATAATTGCACTGTAAGCAGCACGAACATTCCTGTGCAACCAGAAGGTTTAAGATAAAAGCACTCAGCTTAAAATAAAGAAAAAAAAAAGCAGTAAATAAAAAGGCATCGCTCCCAAGGACACCCGAACCCAGGCCCACATCTTCGGGGGGAAAATAAAAATCTATAAGTACAACTGAGGTTTCTTTATTGCTGTCAAGTGGCAGGAAGGAGGCTTTTTGGATTGGAATATCATCAAGATAAAGAGCAGCCTAGAACAAAAGCTTTCTGCAGCGAAGGGCAGTGTTTACACTCCTGTCTGAGCACATCTCCCCTCGCACATTAATGCTTCTTTGCACCCCAAAAAGGTGTTTTTAAGGACACTGATGCCCAGCTGCTTTTTCTCCACTCTGCTGGACCCTTGGGTACCACTGGGAAGGGCAGGAGGGGCCGAGAGGCAGGATGAGGGTTGGATGCCAGGTGCCTGTCTCGCCCGTATTCAGTCTGTCCTTTCTACATAGATAAAAGAAGAAATGCTCCACAGCAACCCCAGCTCCAGGTGCTGCTGGGACAACACAGGGCCATTCCCACCCCAAGCTGGACCGTCCTGAGGGATGTGCTGCTCTGGGCTGTCACTGCCTCGGCTACCTGGCTAAGCCCCCATTGTGTTCAGGCAGCAGAGGAGAAAAAGAGCGATATTAACCTCTAACACTGATGAAAATAATAGCCACAATAAAACCAGATGAAAGCCACAGTGGCAGTAATTATTCTGCTCTCATTTACCCAGGAGCAAGCAGAGCCTGTAGGAATTCCTGGTCCCTCTGGCCGTGCACAGGGCGCAGCAGGGCCGGGGGATGTCGGGGGTGGGGGACCCCGCTCTGTCACCCACGGGGTCAGCGCCTCTGGCCCCTCTGTCACCCACGGGGTCAGTGC
>VWZT01000931.1:86791-104778 GCA_013397055.1 Pachycephala philippinensis
GGGCTGCAGGGACCCAAGCCTGTCACCTCCCGGGGCTGCAGGGACCCAAGCCTGTCACCAGGGACCCAAGCCTGTCGCCTCCCGGGGCCCTGCCCGGGCTGCAGGGACCCAAGCCTGTCGCCTCCCGGGGCTGCAGGGACCCAAGCCTGTCGCCTCCCGGGGCTGCAGGGACCCAAGCCTGTCGCCTCCCGCCAGTCCCCAGCACCAAAGGGCACCAGCTTCCATGCTGGCTGGACACATCATCCAACACGTGCAACTGGATTTACTGCTATTATTAAAAAATAACTACAGCACACACCAACCATGTAAAACTGAACTAATTGCTTGAAATAGAATAAAAATTCTATTGCATGTATAATGCAGACACATTACTGAACCTTCTGAATTCACAAGATCCCAAAGAATTATTTTTAAATTGCTGGTATAATAAGCATATATCAAGGCAGCAGCATCCAACTCAAATGCTGAAACATAATCAGTCAGCAGAATTTTTTTTTTAAGCTTAAAAATACTCCCTTTCTTGAAAACGGACACTAAACCCCTAGGCAATGTAACCACTGAGGTTTTACTATAAAATACATTTCAAAAGAATGGCTGAAAGACTTAGGAGCCGAGGAGATGAAAAAGAAGAAGTAAACAAGCCTTATTCCACCATTAAATGATAAATTAAAAGCAGTATTTTGCTGTTCTGCCTCATTTTTTAATCACAGTGCTCTGGCTATGGTGGTGTGGGCTTTCCCATCAAAAAGCACCTTTTACTAAAGGTTTACAATTTGACATAGCCATCATCTGTCCCAGACAAAACACATCCAGGTAAAAACCTCATTCCAAATCCAAATTTTCATTAAATTTTCATTAAATTTTCAGAAAAAGCACTGCAGGCTTGACATTACAGGCAGAGCCACAAATGCCCGTCACACATGCCCTTTAAAAATTTGAGTAATTTCAGAATGCAGGCTTTTGGAATTTTAAGAATAATAGTGGAGATACTGGATGTGCTGTTGTTGCTATCAGATAAAAAGCTAAATCTTAATCCTCCCTGCTATCTTGCCTCAGTGTAGATTATGCCGCAGCCTATCTCTGCAAAATGCTGGATCAAATACCAGCCAGAGACTTGCCTGGGAAAATGGAGATTTACAGAGTGAGAGGGAAATGGGGCTGGGTTTATAGTCTCTTGCTCACTAATTTTTTTACTAATTAATACACAATTTGGTTTAGTTCCTACTGTAAATCTGTAACACAGAAGTACCAATGAAAACATCTGGAGCTGTAAATCCATTCCTAAATTTTTGTAGATGGACATGATGTGGGTGACACCCAAAGGCATTCCCAGCCCCCCGCAGCCTGGAGCTGAGAGGAGCTGAGTCTCCTGCCCATGGCAGCCCACTGCGTGGCTCCCAGCGAAAGCAGCTCTCCGTGGCTCATCCTGCTTCCTTCTGGAAACAGTCACACCTTCAGGGAGCACTGTGAGCTGTGCTGCGAGTGCCAAGGTTACAGCCTGGTTACATTAGAGGTTCCCTTGCACGGCAAAGTGTTGGAACTGGATAATCTTTAAGGTCCCTTCCAAACCAAACCGTTCCATGATTCTATGACATTTTGTTCACAAAACACATGGTACAGCAGGACAGAACCCCCACATCATCACAGCTCTGCCCGGACTCATGGGCTTAAATACAGTTTGAAGGCAGGTAACCCCAATGAAGACATCTGCTATAAACATCTCTATGCCCTGTATCATGTCATCAATTCATGGGGAAATCTTAATTCTTTATTGTGATGTTCATGTAAGAAATTACATCTTTAATGAGGAGACAAATTCATCCCAGCCTTACCCCAACCACAAAGTGTCCTTTTGCCCTTAGTTCCCCCAAAAGAAATCATGGAATCCCAGACTGGTTGGGATTGGAAGGGACCTCAAAGCCCATCCAGTGCCACCCCCTGCCATGGCAGGGACACCTTCCACTGTCCCAGGTTGCTCCAAGCCCCGTCCAGCCTGGCCTGGGACACTGCCAGGGATGGGGCAGCCACAGCTTCTCTGGACAAATCAGCAACATTAAATCAACAGAACAATGAGAGGTGAAAAAAGAAAAGACAACTGTGGACAAAATAGAAAGTAAAATTATATTAATGCTAAACACACTTTCCCTTTTGGGTTTCCACTGCTGCTCCTGTAACTGTTTCCAGATGGTTCGGCAACCATCCGAGCAGCAAGCTGGGAACGCCCGGCCGCCTGCGCCTCCTCAACACCGAGGGGCAGAACCCTGGGCAGAAACATGATTTATGGGTTTGATAAGCTCAAAACAGAGGTAAAGACACATTGAGAAGAGCGGGAAGGAAAATTAAAAATGCATTTAGAAAATAAACCCCTGGCAACTGAAGAGTTAAGCACAACCTTCTCCCTTTTAACACAGCCTTCTGTAGTAGCTAATGAAGGTAATGAAATATGACATGTAGTTTGGCCCCTGACCACAGGGAGCACCTCCCTCCCCTCTGCCGGCGAACAAAGCCAAAGCAGATGTGGCTGCCGCGGCCGGGCTGGGGCTGGCGGCCGTGCCACGGCGCGGGGCAGCGGGCACGGCGCGGGGCAGCGGGCACGGCGCGGGGCAGCGGGCACGGCGCGGGGCAGCGGGCCAAAGCCACCCCCAGCAGCGGCAACGACTAATAACCTGCACTCACCTGCAGCCTCTTACACACCCAATGCCATCAAACCCCATTCCTTCCATATAAGTAAACACGAATATGGAACATATAAGGTGCCCCTGCCCATGGCTGGAACGAGATGAGCTTTAAGGTCCCTGCCAACCCAAACCAGTCTGTGATTCTATGAATATGGGTTTTATGTGCCCAACTAGTTCATCTACTGTTAGTCTAAGTATAATTTAACAAGAAAGCATTACCAATAAAAAGGAGAAGACAGGGTATTGCTTGGGCAGTTCACCTCCCAAATTATCATCCTCCTACCTCAGGGAAGTAACCCACCACAAACGGTGGCACTCGGCATTTCATTAGCACAGAGCCAGGGATAGAAAAGGCTTTCTTGAAGTTTCAAATTCACAAAACACTATAGAACTTATTAACCTTTGTAAGTTCTTTCAGAAGTTCCTCACTCACGCCTGCTATCGGGCAACAGACTTGACCTTGCCACACTCTGAGCTGACACAGCTGCCATGCCATAACTTTGAGCAAGTGCCAGGTAAAAATGTGTGCCAAGAGGTACCACACAGACACTTCATCCTCTAAAGACTGGGAAGCTCCATCATAGCTGCTGGTTAATACCAAATACGTGGATAATGATCCCTGTTGGACCAGTGACATCAGCTCCATCCCTCCCTCGGCTAAGCAACAGCTGTACCAGGGATGTGTCGCTCCCCAGGGTTGAGGTCACCCATCCATCTCCCCGAGCACCCAGCAGGGTTTGGGGGCACAGAGGGGTGCAGGCAGGGTGGGCTGCTGTCCCCACTGGGACACCCAGCTCCTCAGGAAGTCTGATCTCAGCAGCCCCTGCTCCCTGCACGATCACAGGAGGGGCCGATGTGGCACAGGGTGGCCGAGGCCACGGACAAACAGCTCCCCAGGGAGGGGGTGGCAGTGCCCTGACCCGCCCGAGCTGCTCCCTGAGAGGGTTTAGCTGTCCCCACACCGAGCCCTGAGCACTGCCCAAACAGCTGCACCCACCTCCACAGGCAGCAGCCACCACCCGGGTGACATCTGCACCCTGCCACCGCTCCTCCACAGGAAGGACAGAGACCCCCAATCGCTCAAACTGCCAAAGACCTAAGACAGCAAAACTCCAAATTCAGAGTAAGCCTAGAAAACAAAGGGGTCTGGAGATCGTTTAACCTATAGATGCAGCAGATGAGCAGAAAGTGTCCTCCAGCCCCACAGCTGATGGGAGCCCCTTGGCCAAACCAGTTGAGTCAGCCACCTCCCCAGTGCCCACACATTCTCCATAGAAACCATTGGCTTTTGTGGCTGCCCCCTCCAAGAACCACGCATGGTGCTTATTAAAAAAAAACAAAACAAAATAATTATGTATAAAATGCTTAAGTTGCAAAAAACTAGAAAATGCTATCATTAAATTTACCTATTCACCCTTAATTTGTGCCTCTGTTGCATATGCATTTTACACATGCCTGAATTCTATGCTAATCTGCTATCATTGGCCAGGAGCCTGACCCCATTTAGTGAGCACAGCAGGGTATGCTACAGGGTGGTGCTGAATCACCAACCAACTTCTCTGTTGGCTGTAGACACACAGCCTCGTTTCAACCAAATTCAGGTACGTAACTCCTGCACAGGACCTTAACCATGGCAACTCTGCTGCCTGTCTGCAAAAAGGGGTTAAAAGCAATTTATTTTGGCTTTACGCCATATGATAACACAGTATTTCACAAGGAAGTGTTGAGGGTATTTTCCCAACTACGTCCCAATGCCACTCAACAGGTGATGAATCGAGAAGGAAAGGATAAATTTTGGAGCCTGTGCATTGTTCAGCTTATCTACAATGACTAATAACACACAGGCAGGAGCAGGGGGGGAAGGTGGGATGTTCCCACCTATGCCCACATCAGCCAAGGCCTCCCCAAGAGCAGCCCCACAAGCGGATGGGATTTCGGGCTGGGTCAGACACATCCACTCAGGTAGGGAGTCAGGGTTTATGTGCAAACTTGGGCACTTCCACAGTTTTTCAGTTCATTGCTTGATTTTGCAACCTTAACGACTTATGGGCACATAAAGCTTTGAACACTAAAATGTGTGAAATCAGCTCCTGCAAAGGACTTTTTTGGGCCAAAGGTGGTGACATTTACAGGCTCCACTCACCCAGAGACCTAGCAGATGCTGGGAGAGCACCCTTGGAGTCCAAAGGGTGGCCAGGGCAAGAGCCAGCAGAGCCAAAAGCACAGCCAAAAGCACAGCCAGGCTCGGAGCCACGGCGGGATCCGCTCCCTCCCCGGGCACTCGGCGAAGTTCGGCACAGCAGCACGGGGAGGCAGGGCCTGGGAAATTGATAGCCTGTTCCAGGCATTATTTATCATTCCCAGCACAGACACTGACATGTGCCTTTTGAAAGGGGATACTGTACCTTTAACCTTGACTCTGAGCGCGTCGGTAATTTGGGATGCGAGCCCGGGTTCAAGCGGGGTGACCTTTTGGGGGGAGGGGAGGGACTGCATTTATTTATGAGGCAGTTGGAAATTTTTGACATCACATGCTAGTCCCATTATTCACATGTTACATGACACGAGATTGGCCCTTTTAATGCAACAACATCACATCAAAAAATTTGATTTTCTGCTCTGACAGCAGGCTTGTCCTCTGCAGCTCCCCAAAATGTAATCTGTGGGGGTTAAAGGCCACAGGAAAGTGATTTAAAAATCACACAGAACGTGGAAGAACAGGTCCTGCACCCTCAGCAATAGCAGGGATGCTCAGGGGCTGGAAAGAAACAGCCTGGTAAGTGCAGAAGGCCAGCTGTATCCCAGTGAGGGGAATCCCTCTGTGTGACCCTGGGATGTGGTGCCCAGGGTCCCCCCCCAGCCCAGCCCTCGGGGGTCCAGCATCACTCCAGCCCCCGGGGTTGCCCTGTGGAGGTGGATCCCACCTTCCCTCCCTCCATCCCCCCACTCCAGAAATCCTCCCTGTGCAGTATTCCCCTGCATACACACAGTAACACACCCACCCCCCCAACCTGCAGGAAAAGCCTTTGGGAGCCTTTGCAACACAGAACACCATGAACTCATTTAGCAGGAAAAAATTGGGGTTTCCTATATTAGAAAAAAAAATACACCACAAGAAACATTTATTAGGTTTACCCTGATAATTTAATCTGGCAATAATCGTGTTTTCTATGCACAAACTTCAAAACTTCCCTTCTAGGGCTGTGCTATGTATACACCAAAGTGAAGTGTTTGCTAATCCAGCTCTGGAAGAACGTGCCCACACTGTGCAAAAAGCTCGAGCTCAAAACTACACTCCCATTTTCACAGAATTTAAAATATCAGCTAATGCACTTAAACCTAATGAAATAAATTTCGCAATAATGCACCACAAAGCACATATATTAAATTACTCATCAGCTAATTCCACAGAGGGAAGAAAAGAGTTTATATGTTTAATTTTTCTAAATATCCTTGGCTGAGGGCAGGCAAAGGAGGAATTTTGATTTGTATCTGGAAAAGCGTTTCTAAGATTGCTGTAATTTCTTTACAGAAATATCACATGATGATGAGGCTGATACTAAAATAACAAGTAAATAAAACAGGCTAATTTTATCAATATTTTTATCAATTTAAACATGGTGTTTTCTACTGTGTACATGCAATAAGAGAAACAAACCCCAAAAAACAACCAGGTTGGATGGGGTTCGGAGCACCCTGGTCTAGTGGAAGGTGTCCCTGCCCACGGCAGGGAGTGTAACAGGATAAGCTGCAAGGTCCCTTCCAAAACCATTCCATGATTCTGTGCTATTAAGAATGAATAACTGTCTCTCACGGACCCAATGGATGTTTGTTCTACTCCTGCAGCAGAATTTCAGGTGCATTATTTACTTCAAGGGAATCAAATCAAGGGCAGGACAGGCCATCTGCTGCCAAGCCAACATGAGGGGAAGGTGAAGGTGGGCCAGAGCAGCCAGGATTATGAGCCAGAGCTCAAACACCTCCAGGAAAACCCTCATCCAGGAGTGGGGGGAAGAAGCTCCTAAGGCAGAATCACATTTTTACAGATTTATATGGATTTTGAAGCCAAGTCCCAAGACTGGCAGAACATGAAGGGGGAATTATTGTCTTCTTATTAAAAGAATGAAAAGACCCACCATTGATTTTGTCCTTCATCACCACGCAAAAACCCTCCCAACCACAGCGAGGATGACGGTCTGGATTATCACAACGCCGTAAATCAAAGTGAATGTATTTATTAGGTCGTCTCTCTTTGTTGCACATGTGTGTGCTGTTTGTTGGCCCATACTGTTATTATTTTAATTTATGGTTTGCTTTTTCCACTCTTTCCTCTCCCTCACAAGACTGGAGCCTGTCCACAAGTTCTCCTCATGCCAGTTAAAATCAGCATAATGAAATGTCACGGCCAGAGCCCATCACTGCGCAGGGACGTCAGGGCAGCGCCGGCCCTGGGCCGCGGCCCCGACTCCGGGGAACTTCGCAGAGGCGGGCCCAGGCTAACGGAGCCCGCAGCCTTTCTGAGCTGCTTGCCAGGTCTAGCTATAATTAAGTGCAGTAAGTTTAAGCAATTTGCAAATGCCACCTCATCTCTCCTCCCGTGATAACCCTGATCCCGTTACGAGTGAGCTGTATTCCCATGGAGCCGGAGCTGTGCCAGGCAAGGGGAGCTGGGCTCAAGCCTCCCTCTGCCCCAGCTGCATTTCAGCCACACCTGGCACCCCAGCTGTGGCAGCCAATGGCAGCACCTGCTGCTGGGATTCACCAGCCACAGAGACACCTCCAGGCATGCAAACTCACATCTGGGTGCCTGGAAAGCATGGAATTACCCCAAAACCATCCACTTCAGGGTTCGTTATCTAAACTTTTGGGGTGATTTGTTTTAATCCTCTCTTGGAAACCATGACAGTTTAGGCTATTTTCCAAGAGTCTCTGGAGAATTGCAGGAGTAGGCAGAGCAGAGACCAAGTCACCTTCCAGCTGTTGGAGCCGTGGCAGCACAGCTGGAGAGCTGGATGGGAAGAAGATCCTGTTCCTTCCCACTTAAGAGACCTAAAGACTCTGCAACTGTAATATCCAGACAAATCAGAGAGAGTCATAAAATCGTTAAGGTTAGAAAATACCTCTAAGATAATCAAGTTCAACCCTCAGCCCAGCACCACCACGTTTAGCACTAACCCAAAACTCCAAGTGCCACATGCACACGGTTTTTGAACACTTCCAGGGATGGGGACTCCAGCACTGCCCTGGGCAGCCTCTGCCAGGGCTGGACAGCCCCTTCCATGAAGGCATTTTCCCCAGTACCAAACCTAAACGTCCCTTTGTGTAACTTGAGGCTGCTTCCTCTTGCTCTGTCACTTGTTACCTGGGAAATACACACAGCTGTGAGAACAGAGTTCAGGAGTTCCTCGCTCTGCCAAGGCTTCACTCAAACTTTTCTAATTTAGAAGCTGGAGATTGTGTCAATGTGACCTTAGGGTGTCAGTCACGTGAACTAAAGGATTTGGCTCGTCCCTGCTCTCCACCCACACTGAGGACAAGCTGAGTAAGAAGGGACCTGGGTGGGAATAAACCAGCATCTTTGAGGAGGAGAGAATTTCATCAAAACATCTGACTGAACACCAAACTGAAGGAACAGCACAAAGAACCACAGGCAGCTCCATGCCCAGTATTACTGACGTTACTTTGTCGCTGGTTTTGCCTCTGGTGTTTTGTTGGGTTTGCCTCAGAAGAAGAGCAGAGATGCCAGGCTGGAGTCGGTGAGGCTCCTCTGCCCGCCCCCTCCGCAGCAGGCTCACTCCCAGAGCCGCTAATCCACTCGGATGCTCCACAGCAGAGCCTCGAGTTTTCACGGATTTATGCCCTGCACTGCTCCCAGCTCCATCTGTTTCACGGTTATTGTTCTCACCGACTCTACTTCATCATTTAAATTATTAACAGCAGAATTACACCGACTGAGAGCTGGAATGGGCAGCTTTAACATACAAAGGCTTGTATGTAACGTGTCAATACACATCGAGTGGAACAGAGAAACTGGGGGAAATTCAGACATAAGGGTCACTGCTTCATTTCAGTGCTGATCTGGGGGGAAGTTAGGACAAGAATACCAGAGAAAAAAGCTGGAAAAGCTCCTTTAGATAGATGATCACCCGCGGATTGACACTCATGTACCTTCACTCAGTGAGTGGCCCAGAGCTGCCCAATGGAGGTGCCACACATCACCTTCATCCCTGCCTGGACCCTCCAGGGCTGAGCAGGTGCCCCCGAGACCTCAGAGCAGCACAAACCTCTCGTGAGCTTCCAGCTTGGGAGGAGCATGGCTTCCTCCACCAGCTATGACAACGACTGCAAAGCGCACATCTTTTAAAACCACGAGCAGCAAAGATGCAAATTACACACTGGTGTAAATCAAACCTCCAGGGAGAAAAACACAGTGACTCCAGAGAGTGGGAGAAGAAAAGCAGGACAGGAGCATGAAGAACCTCCAGCTCACTGAGGTCTTCTCTGTCACCTTCTCCTTAGGAAGATGAAATAATTTCCTACCTGTTATACCCCTACTGCTGTCATTAACTATTCAAAAAAGAAAAATCAAGTGTCATAACGGTATGAAGTCTCAGTAAAGCACAAAATCCCAAGCAAATTCACTTCTCTCCTTCATGTTACTCCAAACATAGCACACAGGAAAGGGTGATGGTGAAAAGCCACTTCTGTTGCAAACCCCCCAAGCCCCACCTGCTGCCCCTCAACTACCTCAAGCAGCTCCTCCTGGCCACCAGACACTGCATTCAGGGGCGACTCCACATTGATCCCAGACTTAACAATATCCATTAATAACAGACCAGACAGTGCCCATGTTCAGCCCAGCCATATGGTTTGAATCCAGGGAATTTGCTTTTCCCATGCACTGCATTACATATTTATACCAAAATAAGAGCTTTTCTTTTCCCCCTCCCCACCTCTGGGGTAATTGGCAGATGGATCCGATTCCAAAAGGGGTAATCAATGCACTCAAAGAGCCTCAACCCATGCTGCTCTGCCCCAGCTTCAAATGCTTTATTACACAAGGGTCTATGGACATTTTTTTAAAATTAAAGTTCCTGCAGCTTTTCATGGGAGATTTTCTTTTAAAAAACTCCAGCCTGCTGCAGCAAGTTTCCCTGCAATCAAGTCAAAAACCCAACACAGCTTTCACCGTACTAATAATGAAAGTCTTATGTGCACAAATAAGTTCTCTTCAAGTAAAAATCAAGTGTATTTTTGTTACATCATATACCCAAACCCACAATGTTCCACTGGACACCCCAGCAGGAGCTGCCTGAGGTAGACAGTTCAAGGTGGTTTCACAGCCACCAGGTGCAAGTGATCCCTGAGCACATGGACTGCATTTCAGACAGTAACAGTGAAAATAACACCAGGAAAAAATCCTACTTGCATGGGGAAGAAGAGGAGACAAAGCAGGAGTTTGAGGGGGACTTAGCATCAAGATTTGCCAGGATATGCTCTTTCACTAGAACAAGGCTCAAGAAATCATAAGTCCCATCTACCCTCAGCCCCACCACAGATCTCCCAAAGCCTCCTCAAGACAGGGACCACAAAGCACCACTTCAGCACTCCAAACACCATGGACAGGCTGGCTGAGAGCAGCAAACTCCAGCAGAACCTTCCCTGCTCAAGTTACTTACATTTCACAAGGGCATTTCATCAGAGACACCTAGAATTAAAGTTATCCTTTGACTCCTGCAACTGCAGAGAAGCTCAACCAGCAAATCAGAGCAAGAAATCCCAATAGTACCTTGACTCATCTCTGAGCAGCACCTTCTCTCCGTTTTCCAGGACTCCTCAGAGCTCTTACCTGCTCTACCCTTACATATATCCTCTCCTTCTGCCCACAGGACGCCTCTGCTCCCACTCCCGAGCAGGACTGGGTAATGATGCCACCAACGAGCAGCAGCTGATACTCGTATGGTCAGACACAGAGGCCAGGTGTAGCCCATTGTCCTCACCCCTGAAGCAGCCCTTTGCAATAAAAGACCCCCTAGAAGAATTAGCAATGAACCCAGAGGAATCCTTACAGCTCTAAGTCCAAAATAAGCTCCTTTATCAATAGGCTCCCACAGCAGAAGTGCACCAGAGAGGCCTAAAGCATGATTCTTCCAGAAAAGGAGCAACCTATTCCTGTGTTTACCACTCTTCCCTTTCCTCATTATTCATAATCAGACACCTGACCCCAATGACCAACCCTCCCCACTCAGATCTAGCAGAGGCGGGCTCTGGCCGCCTCACAGAGCTGCAGCTGGACACAGCATTCTTCCTCCAAAGGCTGGACAGGTCCTGCTGATGCTTCCTGTTGGGAAGAGCTGGCTCTGCTTCTCGGAATACATCAACCCCCGGACATGATCCTGCAAAGGCAGGTTACAGAGTCACAGAGCCAAGGTGAGAAGTCATGGCTGCAGATCATACAGTCCAACCCACCTGCCCCAGCAGGGTCATGCAGAGCAGGGGTCCAGGACCACGTCCAGATGAAAATCTCCAAGGATGAAGACTACACAATCTCTGTGGGCAGCCTGTGTCAGAGTCTGACTGCCCTCACAGTGAAAAAGGCTTTTCTGGTATTGAAATGGAGTTTCCTGGGTTTCAGGTCGTGTCCCTGCTTCCCATTTGAGGGCTCACCAAGAAGATGGGACAGGTGTGCCAGCAGATCTCCCCTCCATGGGCTGAGTTCTCCCTCAGCAGCAGCTCGCAGGCTGGGTTATATTTAGAACTAACTGGGGAGAGCTGAAGTTGAACAATTCATTTGTGTCAACAGTACCTGCTAAGGGCTGCAGAGGCTGTTTGGTACAGGCGTGTTTGTTCAAGCAAGCATCACCACACAACCCTTCCCCAAGCAGGTGGTTATTGTATGGAAAAGGCTCTGGAGATGTTGGTAGGCAGCCACACAAGCACTGGCTGGGTGTCCCAGCAGCGTCGTTGTGAGGGCTACACGCATGGCAAGAATTCACCGTGAGAAGCATTTTGAAGTTTATCTGTGTATTGTTCTCTTTTAGATCCAATTTTTCCCAACAACACCTATAATCAGAGGGGTAATAATCAGTCAGTACACACAAATCCAGTTAATGTTCCCTATACTCCCCATGACTGTGAGTTTGCAACAAAAACCGTGCCTGAGCTGCAGAGGGGAGGTGACCTCAGCCATGCCCCTCCTGCCACGGCCACATCCCCCAGCCATGTCCCCCTGCCACATTTCCCAGCCACGTCGCCACGCTGCCACGGGGGCCCTGGTGCCGTGGGGGCCCTGCTGCCATGGCCACCCCCCTCCTGCCTCGCGGGCTCTTCCAGCACAGGATCACCACAGAAAGCATTAGACATGCTCTGGAAACCCTTTGCCCAGCTGCTCATTAGGACTGCATTAGTCTGTAAACTCGAGCGCGGAACGCCTAGTTCAAGTTGCTCTTTCTTGATGTACTTGAAAGGTCCTGGGAATTTATGGCAGGATAATGCGGAGCACAGCACCTATTTATGAGTTGATCATTTGTACAAAACCCCTCTCAAAGCACCGAAGGTTACCATTCGACCAAGAGCTGCACTTAGCTGCTCAGAGGGCAAGAAAGCCAAGTATATGAAAGTTAAAAGCATTAATAAAAGTGTGACTTATAAATTACTTCATCTTTGTCACCCTTTTTGAAATGGGGTGAGAGAGGCCAGGGTAAATTTATTTTTTAAGTGCTTTCTGAGACCTGCAAGGGTCAGCCCTGAAATGCTGTACTCTATAAATCATTCCATGTGTATCTGAGAGATGCGAGTGCATCATAACATTAACAAATATTGATTTGTTTATCATTTGCAACTGTTTATCGCTAAACAGCTGCCTTTATACTCTTGGTAGGGAGAAGAAACTTTAATCCCTGAGAATGCAGAAGAGAAGCTGCCTCAGCTGCAGGAGGGAAGAGCAGCCCCTGTCACCTGACTGCCGGCTCAGTGGATGTGTTACCGTCGTATTATGAAACCAGTTATTTCACAAAGTGACTAAAATTTCCAGGCGTTCCAGGGAACCGCTCATGTCGCTGCTGAGAGCCAAGCAAAACCTTGCATCAGGGACTTGGCTGAGTCACGACACGGGGAGGCAAAGCAGAGCCCAGGATGATGGACAGAGCCACGGATGATGGACAGAGCCAAGGATGGACAGAGCCAAGGATGGACAGAGCCAAGGACGGCTGTTGCTCCTGCCGGAGCAGCCTCCCCTCCCAGCACGGCTCCAGCCGGCTGTGCCACACCGCGCAGTCCTTCCCAGTGCCACCGGCAGCCCTGGCCCCAGGCTTCCAGCCGGAATCAATGACACACGAGCCAGCATCAGCCCCCGGAGCCCTCTGGGCTGCCCAGCAGGCACGGAGCACCATCACTGCCACCAGAGTCCAGCCACTGCTCTGCAGCAGGAGGCTGCAATTAGATATCAAGGTTCCTTCCAACCCAAACCAATCTGTGACTCTGTGATTCAATGAACTGACCTCACATCATCAACCCTGCCTGGTTCTAGACCTGACAAAACATGGCAGCATCAACTGGTCTGCATTCTCCTTCATTTACTATTATACAGTGGGTTTTAAATGCAGGGAAGACAGCTGGAGCAACAGGAGGAGGTTGGGGAAAATTTCAATAAAAATCTCATTACCTTAATGAGGGAGACAAACTATCTGGCAAACCTCTTCCCAATGCTTTAAATCATTACATACTAGGTACAAACCAAACCCTTTTATTAAGCAACTACAATAAAAATAGGTTGTTTTCACTTCCCTCCTTCTTTTTTTTTAAATCACACAACTCTCTGCTTTTATTTATTTTTGGAACTAGGCTCGATAACTGATTTCTCTATAGAACCACCCACCAACAAACTTTGCTAAGTGGAAACTTGCAGCATTATCCGTGTGCACACACCCTCACTCACCAAAGCTTCAGAGAGCTCCAAATTAGGTATTTGGTGATTTCCATGAGAGAGAGTTGTGCTGTATTTGCAGTTCTCCCTATCTGTAACTAAACACTGGTAAATTTGCAAAATCCAGGTGTTTTATCAGTCTGTTCCTCTCCTTCAGGCTTAGTTCCCAAACCATTTTTGTAATAAAGCAGCAAAATCTAGTACTTCGGAACACAGAGCAAAACCTGGAGGTGCCACAAAGCACAAGAGGCATCAATTCCCCTCTTGGTTGGTGTCTCCTGAGAGAGCATCCAGGGACTTCCGAGCAGCAGAATTAAGACCTGGGTTATATCTGAATAGCAAAGTCAAATCATCTGGAGATGACCTCCTCAAGTCCTATCTCGCTCTTCTTGGGGAAAATGGCAGCACGAAGCGGCGGCTCCATGTCTGAGCTGAACCCCCAGCAAAGCTGAGTTACCTTTTTTCCTTGGAGGCAAAGGGATTATCGCTGGCACAGCACGGGCTGGTGGGGAAGGGGTCTGGAGCTGGCCCCCGGGGCAGGCAGAGCCGGGCTGGGCTGGGCAGGGCTCGGCCGCAGCCCCGGGGCCACGCTCCCAGCATCGCTCCAGCACCGGAGAGGAAACCCAGCAAGCCCCACTCCTGCCAATTACAGGGCGTCAATATTGACTATCTGAGGGATTTCCATGCTCGGGAAGCAAATTAGAAACTCAATACCTGAACTATTCCTAAATGCAGTTATCAACCTCAGAGTTTTATCTCATAAAACCAATTCAGCTTAGAGTTTAATTCTATTAAATTAGGGCTTAGAAATAAGATTTGCTCGGAGAATGAATGCATCATTAGTTTTAAAATGCAATATAGTGAAACCCAAAATGTGCAGCATTACAGTTTGAAGAATAAATGAGTAGAGATGGCACCCAAATGTACTTCTCCTAAACATATTTACCAGAAAAACCCATTGGCTCATTAGGACAGTGTTTTGGTGTCCTAAACGTCCACCTTCCTTTGGGAATCATAATCCTCTTGCGTCTCCCCTTGGCACAAGTTTTTCCTTTGTTCTTAAAACCTTCTTATTTCAGAAGCTAACAGAGAAAAAAGAATCAGCATCCTCTTTCTTAATAAAAATGCCACAATGAGACCCTGTCGGGCTTGTGCCAGGCGTGTCAAAGGAGCAGGGACTAATACAGGAAACCTCAAGAACTCCCCGTTTTGTGCAAGTTACAGTACAGGGAAGAGTCACGTAGGGCTGGGTTTTAAATCAGGTTTCCAATAGATGAAAAGCACCCTTCCATGGGGTGCATGTAATCTCTGAATAGGGCCCTTAGTTTCCTGTGGTATTGTATTAGAAGTGATGTTTGATGCAATAACGCGGGGATAGAATATGCTCAAAGAGGGGGCGGGGGCCCGGCCCCGCGTTACGAAGCCGCGGCTCTTTGATGGCCGAGGCAGCCCAACCCTACCTGCAGCACCAGCAGCACCAGCAGCACCAGCAGCACCGGCAGCCTGGGACTGGGGGAAAGGGCACGGGAAAGGCAAACCCACACCAGAGACACGGCAAGGCTGCAACAGAAAGGAGCCCTTTGGGTGAGCCGCATTTCGCCGCCGTTTCCTGCTCCAGATGTGGCGTCTCAGACGGTCCGATGAGAACAGCGGGTGCCTCTTCAGGCCTGGCCACGCACTTGGCATTTTAAAAAGCTCCTTTTTCAAAAGCAAACAACACTGTCCCCAAACAGGATTGCAGAGAGAGTTACGAACTGTGCGGTGCTGCCACAGCATCACACGGTAATTGGCAGCCCGTCGTCTCTCACACTGATAGGCTGGGTTAAAGCTTTAAAGAGGTGTTTTAATATGTGTAAATTTCCTACTTTTACTTAAATAGACTGTAAGAGTTTTGTTCTTATTAGAAGTACAAAATTAAAACCAACTGAAATGATCTAATTATAATTTTTGGTAGCAGAAGAGTCATATGGAACAACCCAATTGACTCTATCAAGCCTAAAATACTCCCCAATATGCATTTTAATGTACCAATTCCCTTGAAAATGCATGCAGAGCTGTGGGAGAGAAAAGGCTGAAATGATAAATGTGAGATATATCCATGTCATTGTTGTGCAGCAGCTCTGGGGGTGCTGCCCACACCATCACCCCATCTTCAGTCAGGGCCTGATTTTACTATCATTGAATTCTCATATTCAAAAGGAGCCAGAGAAGCACAACGTGGTCAGATGTTTGTGGTTTGACATATGATCTTCCTCTTCCTTAATTTTTTATTCTATTTAGATCAAAACAGTTCTTGTATTTTTCATGAATACAAGCCTCAAATTTTTACCTTTTCTATTCCACCCTCAAAAGCAGAGAGGCTGCCGCCCTGTGTGCCAGGCCATGACTACAAAATATTGTAGTTTTGCTCCAATTTGTGTTTGCTTTTGGTTTTCATTGAGCAGAATGACTTTATATCTTCCAAACAGTAAAGCAGAGCAGCTCAGCCAAGATGCTACAGGGCTGCTGACATTTGGAATGCTATTTTCAGTCCTATTTTACATATGCTTTCAAAATGTATCCTACGAAAAAGAAAAATCAGATACAAGAGGGGCTGATTGGTGTCTCTGGAAAAGCAGATGACCTACTTCAGCCACAAAGATGGGGAAAACCCATGGATATTGGCAGTGAAGTGAAGGGAAGGGAGGAGTCAACACCAAAACCTGCAAATGTCCAAGGAAGGAGAATCCAGCCTGGAATGGGGCACTGGAGAGGGAGGTGGTGCCAGCGTGGGGCCATGGGCACTGCGAGCCCAGCAAACTCCCTTCTTCCTGATTCTTGTAACAGGCAAAAAACAGCTGGGAGACCAAATGGTTTGGTAAGTGTAACCCAAGAGGGAACATTACCTTGCACCCCTTTTAATGGTGAACTTCCCAAAAATCCAGTCTGTTCCCCCAGAAGGGGGAACAGAACCCCAACATTCCTCAAAAAAGGAAACAAATTTTTTGCAAAGAAAACCAGAATGAATCAAGGCCCCACCTGAGAAAACGGATTAAAGGGAAAAATACAATAAAAAGCTGTTAAAGTTATTAAAAATGCCTCTAGTTGAGGCCAAAGCAGCACCTCTCAACTCCTCCCTGATACTTCCCATTCCATGTGGCTCTTTCTGCCTATAAACAAATTGTAAAAGATGGCAACAGCTAATTTAAAAAATAAAATGCGAAGTGTTGTGGCGGAGTCTAAATTGAGTCTGACAACCAAGGTCACATAACTTTTCACTTTTATTTAAAGGCATTGCCTTGATTACTGAAAAATATTGCAAGATATATAAACACAAATCTGGGGGCAGGCCAGCCAGGCTCCGAGGACTCCAGCCATGCCTCCTTGTCCTTTGCTTTAAAAGGAACAACAGGAATAATTTTTTAAATTGCCAAATGTTGTGTAATTATCAAATTGTAGAAAATTGTCAGAAATCACCAATATAGTTTTTGTAATTATGTTTTCAGTGTAAGCAGTATGTCCTAACTGGTCCTGTTATGCCTAAATAAATTTCACTTATTTCTGGAAATTTTAAGAAATGTTTGCTGCTTTAATTCCTGTAAACACAAAAGCTTTCATTATACCTTTGACTTCTTTTAATTGTATTTATATCGTTCTAGGCCTTTTCCTGTAAACTTTGAGAAAAATCGTAAATCTAGTCTTGAAAGTCATGAGGAGAAGCGCAGAGGCTGCAGCACGTGGGGCTGGCACGGAGGGATCCCAGCTCTCAGTCTGACGCTGCCGCTCTCCTGGGCCCATCAGAGCCTCTGGAGGTGGATCTCACTTACAGCCTTGGTTAAAAGAAAAGCCCATGGATTCAGAGGAGAACCAGAGCCTGTTTGATGTTCTGCCTCTGTTGTCTCCAAGCAGACCCGAATGAAAGCTTGGAATTAAACCATCTTTGAATATAGTTTTCATTGCAAGCGACCTAAAATAAAACAACCTGGTTTCCACATCCAGGTTTCCAGAGCCATCTGCCACATTCCCCTTCATTCATACACTTCCAAAGTTATATTATTATAAAATTAGGATATAATTTTGTCATGGACTCAGCTATTTTCTTTTCCTCCGTAAAAATTCCTTTCCAGGACCTGGAGCTTTCCCTGTTGCTCCCCCACTGCAGTGCCCAAGCATCCTCAAATGTTCACACCTGCCCTGGTCTGTGAGAAATTCCTGTTGAAATCATTAATATATCCTTTAATTAGGAAACAAATATAAGGTCACTGATATCAAGTGATTTGAAGCACATGGGTGGACTCAGACCAGTTCCTCACTGGAGCCCCAAAAATAAGGACCTAGACCTGTTGGAGCGAGTCCAAAGGAGGCCATGGAGCTGCTCCGAGGGCTGGAGCCCCTCTGCTCTGGAG
>VWZT01000931.1:113334-151385 GCA_013397055.1 Pachycephala philippinensis
ACCATCCATCATTATTTCACAGCTGGGGACACATTCCCCCAGCTCCGGGACCCAGCAGGCAGGGCCGGTCCCTGCTCTGTGCAGCCAGGAGGCTGCAAGGACACAGACAAGGAGCCAAGAGTCACTCAGGGCCAGGGCCACCACTGCCGCCATCCACGGCCTCGGCCACCTCACCTTCCGCACCTGCCGCTTNATGGGATGGGATGGGATGGGATGGGATGGGATGGGATGGGGGTGGGTTCCCTGGGCTGGAGCTGGGCTCTCTGGGTTGCTCCATCCCTGGGGGCAGCGCTGAGGGTCCCTTGTCCCAGCAGGCAGACACAGCTCATGCAGCCGCGGGAGGCTCTGCGGGCAGGGGAGGTGATGAGCAAAGCCAAGGTGAAACAGAACTGGCTCTGCTGCCCTTATCCCACACAGTTCTGTGCATTACCCCAGAGTGAGAATGTGGCCCCGTCCTGCCCAGCGCAGCCCACACTCGATGATTACGTCTCTAGTGCAGCAAACTTGCTTTCTGCTCAAAAACACAGGAAAATGTCCAGAAAAACAGTGACCTATAAACAGAAATTGCTTCGAGGACCGTTTAAACCCAGATCCACAACACCAAATTTCACTGCTCCTTACAGGAACAGAGACAGTGCCTGCTTGTCCGAATCCCAAGCACGGGAACAGACAATTTGGGAATCCTCCCCGTCTGACTGCACATATTGCTGCACTGAACTGCTCCGGGGACAGCAGCAAAACAAGTTCCTTAATACTCGCAGGAAAAAAACCTCTTGTCTAAACAACACAATTATATTAAAAGTTTAAAAATACCATTTTAAATAAATGCAACTGCAAAAAAGGCTCTGGGTGATAAAGGAATGATGAGGTAAATAAAGCAAAGCCAAAAGATACAGCAAACCTCATTTCAAGATAAAAACCAGTATAAATAACTGACTTGGACTGTTTAAAATATTGTTATAAATGATACCTTCATTATACATGAAAAGTAGACACTGTTGAAAATTGAAGCCTATAGAAAAAGTGTAAAACTACTTCAAAATACATATTACGTATAACTTAGAATATTTTAAATTCAGTGAAATGTTAAATTTCACAAGGTTTTAAAGAGGTTTGTCTTCCAGCCACCACACCAGGAAATCTGTAAAATATCCATGTGTAAATACCCACAAATACTGAATCTATTTTTATATGTATTTCTACAAAAATCAAAAGTGTCTTTTTTTTTAATGTGGTTTATAGTGTCCTTTGTACTGGGCACAGAAGTGGGGATCAGCAGACAGCTCATGTTAACTAATAACACAGACAACTAAAAATAACACACTTCATTCTTGTCCCCTTTTTCTTTTAAAAATGTTGATAGAGAATTAAATTGTGATAAAATTTCCACTGGTCTATGGGATTATTGTTTCTCCCTGAGTATTTTCAATCAAAAGCCACAGAGCGCCTTTTTGCTGCAGCACAAAACACAACTCGGATTGTGGGGAGCACGGAGCGGGTGCAATCTGATTTTGCGCGTCCATGTGCACATGCCCGGGATGCCATGAGGTACCCGCCTTTCACCTCACACCCCCCTTGCAAAACAGGTTTGGTTTTGAGTCGAGTCAGACCCCACATATCCCTTCACTCCGAACCAGCCCCGGCGGTTTCCAGCGGCACTGCCTGGGGCTCTGCGGGTCCCTCCAAGAAACAAGGATTGCACCTCTCACTCCTGCGGTGGGCGAGCTGCGGAGCTGCTCGGGAACCGCTCAGTCTGTCCCACGGACATGGAAATTCTCCTTCCAGCCTTTCCAGACTGAGCTGCTCTGCCGGGCTGCTGGTGCACACCAGGGACTGCAGTGGGCACAGAAGGGCTTTTTTTAATTCTTTATTTTTCTGGAGAAAAGCAGATGTAACTAATCCCCAGCGCTCCGCTCACAGGGCTCGGGCTGGGGGCGGGCTGCCCGTTGCTTGTCCAGACCCGTGCCCTTGCGCAGCAGCATTTCAAACACACAGCCAGGCGCTGGCAGGAGCCGGCCGAGCTCCCAGCCCTGCAGAGATCCAGTGAGTGGGGCTCCCGCAGTGGGGTCCCGTGGCGGGGGCACCGCCGGGCCCCGCGTCCGGGCGAGCTTTGGTGCACAGCAGTGCCCCAGGCCGAGGCACAGCTCTGCTGTGCTCGGTGCCCTTTGGGCCCCGGCCAAGGCACAGGGGATGCACGGCGCGGGGGGCTGCGGGGGAAACACAGCGCTGCTGCCGCTGTCCCAGCGCCCTGCAGAAGTTCTTTAAACAAAACAAAGTGAAACACCCAACTGTAAAAGTTCTACGGAAACACGATCGCTGGACTTTACATTTAGGAAGAATTAAGCTTTTAAAGAATTTTTTCCACTGAAAAAAAGCCTTTAATGGGAGTTATCCAGGTGGCCCCTGGATTTATTGTTGGATTTCTCTTTGACTGCTCTGGGGTTCCCAAGGGGACTATTACGTCAATAATTTCTAAGGCAACATTTTATTCCAGGTAACTGAAATTCCTTAGAAGATGAGAGCTTTGGCTTGGAGATTCTGGGATCCCATTTGAAATCACTCACACTGACTACAGAAGAATTTTTAAAATAAATTACTGTATTGCCTTCTGCTTTCAGCTACATCTATCTTCTATCTATATATGTTTATAAACATTCTTTATAGAACAATTTCAAACTTAATTCTCCCGAAGCTATTAAAACTCACTATTTAATTGCATTCATAGGAAGTTCTCTGGAATACAGTCAAATCCGACCACTTAATTCAAGGTGTATTCCACATTAACACACTTTGCCATTCTGAAAAATTAGTGATAGGGGCTGTTCTGTGCATGGAATTCCCATCAGAGTCAGTCAAGAGCCCTTATTTATAAAGTCTGGGTGCTTCTGAAGTCTTTAATGACTATTTTTGGTCAAACTTGAAAGAAAGAGACAAGACACAAAGGTCTCCCAGTTTCCAATGTACAAAGAATCTATGGCCAGTAGGAAAAGCTGAGTAGGGCCTTCGATCCAGACTAAACAAATTTCAGCATCAAATGATAAATGAATCCAGGAACTTGCACTCTCAGATCCTCAATTATATTAAGTCACTGATTTTATGAAGCCAGAAAAAGGTCATCACACGATACTTAAAAACTATGGTAAATAACTAAAATTTATGCAGTAGGATGATTTTAATCATTGGTATCCTTAAAACCTTAGAAATAGATACAACTTGTAACAAATCACAAAAGTTAAAGGGAAACTATAATTGTTCCTTTTAAGACCTACTATGTATGATATCCATTGGCCATATTTGTTCCACAGGTCAGGTATAAAAATAAATTTACTGTATTTCTTGCATTTGATTAACAGAAAGAGCTTAATGATACGTGTCCACATTCCTGTCTCAGTGCTAGTGTCTATCTGGGCTTTCTTGCCTAAACTGAAAACCATCTGTCATAAATACAATAACGGCTTTTAAATCCGCCCCACCCAGTCCTCCTGCTCCCCAAAAAGGGGCACGTCGAGCATGGGCTGCTCCTGAAATATTCCTTGCAAGTTGCTAAGTGGATATAAAAGAACACAGACCTAAAATAATCTGCAAATAACTGTAACATAAGCCCTGAAAAATGCTTTTGGAGCTGGCGCGAGGAGGGAGAGACTCGTCCACTGAGCCGAGGCCAATGCAGGGTCCGGGCGACCCGGGCGGGGGGACAGTGTTTGCCACTAGGATACTTTGTAATTGTGAAAGATTATTACAAATCTTATTTAAATCAGGTTTCCTTTTGAATATTTTCATCTAATTGGACAAGTGTTGAGCTGTGCCGGGCTGTCACAGCTGTTACAGGACATGAACCACGCTTACAGTAACAGCTTTCGTTCCACATTTTTGTGGAGCAGTTTCCATAGCACTCAGATCAGGGCTTGCATATTTTTATACCACTTGCATATTGAAAATAAACTCTGATGTTTAGCTTGCTTTCTCCAAGTGCATCTGGTACTTAAATTCCCTGAAAAACAAGCCGGCAACTCTGATTGAAGCCCAAGTAGGCAGGGTGTGACACCTTGGTTAACTTTTATAAAGTTATTTTTAGCCTTCCTTTCCACTAAAGGTAGAACTTCATAGGAGATGGAATGAGAGAGCTGGGAAGTTGGCATTTATCTTAATTACCATCCCTGAATTTAACATTAGGGCAAACTTTTCCATTCACAACAATATCCACGATAACCAGATACTCAGCGTGCGAGGATGTGCTACGGAATTGCCTGTGCCTCGATGAAATGTTTCCCATGTTTGGACCAGATAAAAGGCAAAGTGCTCAGGAGCTGCAGGGACACAAGTTCCAGTGGCCAGGTCGCCCTGGGGACCCCCAGTCCCACGCCGGGCGTGAGGCTTTTGGGCACCCCAGAGGGTGTCGGGGCCTGAGCCCCGGCCAGGCAGAGCACAGGCCTGTTGGGAAGTTTATTCTTGGTAAATGAGTCACTTTCTAATTAGAAAAATAAACAGGATGTTATAATTTGGGATTACAAAGTGCAGCGGGGCCGGGGCTGTGCCTGGTGCCTGCCGTCCCCGCCGGGGCCGTGTCACCGGCCGGGCTTTGTCCCACCGAACCTCCCGTGTCCCCACGGCCCCTCACCTCCTAACCCCCTTCCCAATTAGCAAATTGAAAATTAGCAAAATACAGCCCCTGCTTTGCACTTTAAATTTTAATAAGAAACAGAGGCATCTCTCTCTTTCTTCTGCTGTTCCTCCCTCTCCTCCAAGAACAGAAGGCTGCTGGTGAAAGGAATGAAAATCTGGAAAGAATTTGGGGTGGACTGGCCAACCCCCTTTCATTTCCTTCAGATGTTTACAATCTAGCACCTTTCTGAAGACAAAGATGGGAAAAAAGCTATTTTTTCTTTTGACTGAAGGGTGAGACAGGGGGGTATTAAAAACTGATCAATGTAATTTTTTTCACAGAAGTATTTGCACATCTGTGAAATAATGTAATTTATGAAAAAAATCTTTTTATATGACATCCATGATTATAGCCTGATCTGGAGAATTATTCAAATATAAAATTAAATACTCAAAAACTCGCTGCGCTGTGGATGACTGAGCTTTTACCAGCTGTGCATCACACTTCTCTAATTCTATTAAAAGTATAGAAGTGAGGCTTCCCAAGGATGTCTGAATCCCTTGTAAAAGGAATGTTACATTTCTAAATGCTTTATGATCAGTTGCTTTTTGTTTTTTCTTGATTATCATCCCAGTTGTTGGGTGTTTTATCTGACTGTACCAAATAAAAGAAGAGAGGAGGAATGCATACCGGGGGAGAGTGCTCTATAAATTATATTGTATTTTATTATCGCAGGGCTTAAGGAAAAATTGGCTCTTAAGAAAGGTTAAAAACCTTTAAAGTGAATTCTTCTGTTTGGTTAAAAGTACTTTTGATTTAATACGATCCATCTGCAATCTGGGCCTGGCCTCCTCCCCCTCAGGGAATGGGGCGATGCCCACGGGACCAGGACAGGGCAGCGATTTCTGCCTGAACAGGACGAGTTTGGGTCACCCCATGCCAGCTTCCCCCCAGCAAGGGACCAGCTCACTCCCTCCTCAGACAGCAGTTCCCAGATTTTTAAACAATTAATCCAGGGGCAAATGAGCGGACACGGGCGCTCCCGGGGGTGGTTTCACAGCCCAGCGTCGCTCCGCAGGAGCAGCCTTCCGAAGGGAAAGTTCAATCCTATTTTCCAAGCTTAAATAGAAGCTTTGGTACGGATCCTGCACTGCTTGCACATTATCCACAGGTTACAGATAGAATCACAGGGAATTCGCCGTGCCTTCCCGTGCCACAAGCCAACATTTAACTCGAAGGGAAAACACAATTCCACAAACCAACCAAAATGCCGTGGTACAAACCAGCCATTAAAAGAGCCCCAAAATAGGCCACATTAGTAAAAGCCAGTTGGAGTTTAGCAAAGAGAGAGACAAAATAAGGGCTAAGCCATTGTTTCTGCTGCCGAAGACAGACGGACTTTAATAACACTTAACAGAATGATGCACATTAACGATCTCAGAAAGCACTTCTTATGCCTCATCCATCATGCGGAGGAGAAAATGAAGCCTTCGACAGCATTAGGAATTATTCTAGATCTTGTCAGTAATTCGCAGCTTCTCGGTAGTATCGTAACACAAATTTGTGTGGATGAGACACTGACCATTAATCTAAGGGGCTTTTTTTCCCTCGCTGCAGCGTGTGGAGAATGTATCAATTGTTTCATGGAGAAATTTCACAGCTGAAACCTTACTAAATAAAACAGGGGAGAGGAAAGAGATATAGACAGAAACATAAACAACTGCAATGCAGAGACAAATCATTATCTTTAAAACAAAACCCACCATAAAATCTCCATATGTGTGTTTTGTGAATGGGCAGTGAGCAGCCTCCTGCTCTGAAAATCCTCAAAATATGCTGATTATAAAGTTATGTTCATACGTGCAAACACACTTAGATTTCATTTTCTGGGAGGCTTTTTTCCCTTTTTATTTTTCTGAAGTATAGGCAAAAAATCCCGATTTCTCCTCCCAAGAGAGCCCTGTATTTTTTGCAAATAGTAGCAAAACAAATTTCAAGACAAAATACCACGCGACTAAATAAACAACAGCTTTTGGCAACCTCTTCCCTAAGTCGCAAGCTGCTGTTCGTCGTGTGATAGCTGTTGCCACTGGAATCTCTACTACAAAGGAAAAGGTCCATAAATATTTGTACAGCAAACTCCACAGAAAAAAGCCTCCCTGAGTGCGCTCGGAATTCATTTCTATACGTGCGATGTAAAGATGAAAGCTAATGAGTTCTGTGGAGTTTATGATAAATTAAAAGTGCGGGGCTCCCCGCCCCGGCCGCGTGTTTACATGGATCTGATCCGCTGCTCCCCAACAAAACACTTGTCAGACAGAATGAGGCGAATTCGCCTCCGGATGTGGAGGAGCTGGATTGTCTCAGGGACAAAAAAAACCAGATAGGATTTGATCAAATACTAATCAGGCAGCAATAATGTGGTATCCTAAAACACACCCTATTTTATCTCCAATGAAATAGTGACATCTATCCAAAAAGTCCTCAAAGAAACTTGGGTTTAGGTAATATATTGTGATTGCAGCAGATAGGCAGGATTAAAATCAGGCTTGATCTTCAAAGAGAATAAGAATGTATAGTTCTGTTTACTGCACACATATTTGTATATAAAAGATATGACAAATATTTCGAGTTCTTTAGAAACCTGTATTTCTGTATTTTGAATTTTCACAGACCAAGTGCTGAGAAAGGGATTTGACAGTCCCAGGTAATAGAGGCAAATTAGAGATTAAACTCATTAGGAATTATAAACACTCATATAGTCTGTTAAACCCCCTGACAAAACCTGGAAATTAGAAATCCAATAACACAGCATCAATAGGGTCTTTAACGGCTGGACAGATGTTTAAACTGCGCGATGCTCATGTGAGGAGTGAGATGGAACAGTCAGAATCAAGGTTTGCATTAAATAACACGGCATTGATGTCGGATCAGATCATTCATGTGAACTGGTTTGATCCTTTTTTTTGACATTAATTTCCATTCTCCTGTTATGGTCTAAATTTTTTATTCATTTTGCATAGTATTAAACATTTTTCTTATTTGCAAATATGCAGATGAGGGAGGCAGCTCTGGAAGGCGCCACACAGAGCAGGACTGTGTCCAAGGGGCCACTGACCCCCGGGGCTCCCCTCCACATAAAAACACTTCGAAAATAAAATATTATCTGCAAGCTTTAATTTTTTGGCTTAATTAATTAAACCACAGAGGGAAATATTGTGAGAACAATCACCTCACTAAGCACAACTCAATAAATCCCAAGGAATGGGACCTGGGATAGCAAAAGCAAAATTGTTTGCGTTCCTAATGTTGGGTCTGACCTGGAAAGGATAACAAAAGAATCTGGCATGAATATGTATTTTTATAGGGAGTGCTGCTGGTAAACAGACCGAATAAAAGCGAGGGGATTATTTTAAAATAGTTTCTCCTAAACTCTCAATATGTTTAATCTGATGATATGAAAAACCATCTATAAAGCAGAAACACATTCAGCCCTTACAAAATTCTGTACAGAGCAGTGAAAAGGGTTTCAGCAGAAAAAAACAAACAAACAGCAGAAATCCTGCAAAGCTGCGGCGTCTCCCCGCGCCCGCCTGCTCTCCAGCGCCGAGATAAAGACCCAATCTGCTCATCAAACACCTCCGGGCTCGGCCATCTAATAGGAACAAATTGGCAATGACTGCCCAAGCAAGTAACACAGGCCCACTGATTTGTAGATTGATACTGATGCCTAATGATCCCCTTGGGCAGATCAATAGCAACAATCCTCATCCCTGCCTTTCTTCTTTATTGGCACGGCGGAGCGAGCGCGGGGAATGGCGTGTGCGCACACGGCTGCAGGTGCCGGACGAGGGCCGGGCACCCGCACGGGCCCTGAGCCAACGCTGCCTCGCTGTGCCCTCGGGGCCCGGCCTGCCCGCGCTGCCCCCGGGCGCGGTGCCCCTGGCCCGAGGCTGTGCCGGGCGTACCCCAGAGCGGGGCACAGACAGGACGGGCCTGTGCCCACGGCGAGGGAAAGCACAGAGACCGGGATAATGTGGGAAAACCCAACACTGACCAGCTGGGCTGTCTCAGAGCTGAAGGCCAGCGTGGCACTTGGGTGGCAGAGCCATGCGGGACACTGGGCACGCTTTGGAGAGCAGGGCACACAGGCAGGTGGTTTGTCCTGCTGAACTGGGTTACACTTCTGTCCTGCTCCACAGGCTCTTGCTTTTTCCCCCTTCTCCCCTCAGCTGACTCCTTGTCTCTTAGTGCACTACACTCTGATTAATCAGGCAGTATCAGCACAGGGGTTTTATTCAGTTACGTTCATCTACTGCTTCCAGCCCCATGCCTCGAAAGAATCAGGGATTTTCTATTTATTTATCAATCTAGTGAATACGGCTATCCCATTAGTAAATCCTTTTAAAGTCCCTGGTAATACCTAAGAAAAACTAATGGAGTTGCTTTGCATTTGTTTTTTTCCCGACTGACTTAATGCCAGTGATGTTCTGCAGAACCACACATGGTCATTGCCACCTCGGGGTGCTGGCAGACATCCCCGGCAGCACTCCACTCCCCTGGAAATAGCTCTCTCTCCATGGAATAACCACATATAAACCTAAGACGTGATCAGGTGTACCCGAATCACCAGGCAGGCAAACAGAGGGGAAGGGAAAATGTATCACAAAGTTTGTGCCTCCTGAATATGAAATATTAATTTTGCGTTAAGGTGTGTGTCGTCACCAGCAGCGTCCCCCAGCCCGGGCGCACAGCCGGGGGTGCCGCCCGCGGCCCCACCAGGCACGGGGAGCGCAGGCACCGATTTTAAATCCTATTCAGACTCGAGATCTGCTTTGTTCAGCAATCACCCGGCTACTCTTATTCTTCATGGCTCTTTTATTAAAATGTGGATAAAGCAAAAGGCAAAGGATAAAATTAAATTCCATTGACTGTAAATTTCTAAATCATCCCTCCAATAAAGGATTTTCCTTTAATAATAAAAACGCCTTTCCCATCTTTTTGCCGATCTTGGCATATACTCGCAATAAAACGGGGCTGCGTGAAAACCCTTGTAACTCGACCCTTCCAGTGCATAAATTAATCATTTTCCAAATCCTGTCTTTTCTTTCCTTAAGTTCCCGGGCGCGGGGGTCGTGCCCCCGCCCAGCCTTGACCATCGCAAAATTCAAATTCCCACTAATGACGAGTGTAATCATCGCAATCACCATCACCATCATCATCGCCAGGAAAGCCGGGTCCTGTTGGCCCCCGACATCAATCAGCGACGCGGGGGGAACCAGGCCCCCCCACGCCCCCCGGCAGCGATCGCGTCCGTTCCCCGCGTGTCGGGGTCACCCCCGCTCCCATCCCGGCCTCGCACCTCCGCCGCTCCCAGGGCGGGACGGGACGAGTGCGACGGGACGGGCGGGACGGGACCGGTGCCCCCCATGTCCCCACGTCCTCCCCGAGCCCCGGGTGGGAAAGGAGCGAGNCACCACCCACCTCCACCTTCCCTCCCGCTCCCCACAAGCCGCGCTCCCAGCCCAAAAGCGAGGGCGCGGGGGGCCGGCAGGAGGGTGGGCGCAGGCTGCCTTACCTCTGCTCCCGCGCTACCAGGGATTCCCCGTGGTTCCGCCAGGAATTTTGGAGAGCCATCCTTCAAGGGTTTTTAGTTCTGTCTTTCTCTCTCTTCCTCCTCCTCCTCCTCCTCTTCCCGTGTTGTGACTGGGTTTATAAAAAAAAAATAAAAAAAGACAACTCCATGTAAGCTCGCAGCCAGGGCACGGCGAAGTCTGGGGCTCCGGGGGGAGGGAGCAGCGGAGGGAGGGTCACAGCTCCATGCCTTACAAAAGGCAACCCAAAGCCCGGATATTTTTTTAATATCCTACACAAAACGCCGCCGCACATATACACGTAACGCAGGCCCCAGACCTGGCGCTAATTAGGTTTTTGCCAAAAACTGTCGAGGTTCAGCCTATGACACGAATAAACGCAACGGGGCTGGGAGTTATGAGCCCTCACCTGCCCCGAGCCCCCCCGGCGCTCAGCCCTCACCTGCCCGAGCCTCCCGGAGCGGGCGCCCAGGAGGGCGAGGGTTTATGGGGCGCGTCGAGAGCTCCCACGGCGGCGGGGGCCCAGGGTCAGCCGTAACCACGCGGCACAGACCTGGACTATTTCAACCCGAGCCCTATTCCAGGGGTATTTTTGAACAAATTAATTTTACTATTTCACAGCTCCACTCACAGTGGGAAAAAGGAAAAAAAAAATTAATAATCAGGGTTGTGTATCCCTTTGCAAACGTCACAGAAGCAGCATCGCTTGTGCCGGGACGGGTCTCCAGGAGCACAGGCCTATTGTTCTAAGGACACGGCTTTTGTGAGCGGGGCAGCACAGCCAGGCTGGAGCAGGAGGAGGAGGAAGAAGAGGGGAGGGAAGCCCTTGCACAAGCACACCGTGCACCGCAGCCACTGTTTCACACCCTCGCATTAGATGTTTGCTGAAAATACAAGGTGCACACGTGTGGCACTTTTTTCCAAACATGTCATTACCGGGAATGATTAAGGGCTTCGTTGCTTCCCAGTGCAAGGTCTCGGCTTGGATTGCTGCTGATGGCTGAATTCCCCTGTACACCTCGCAACATGATTTTAGTGCGAGGATCGGGGGGAAAAAATACACTTTATTAAATGTTTTTTCGTATGCGGAATATTTAGGAAAGAGTCAAATTTATTTTTGCTATTAGCAAAAGCAAATTTGCTCCTAAGCTGAAGCGTCGCAAGTCATGTTTCACGCCGGTGTACATTTTTATGGAGAAGTTACAAACCCCTGGAATACACGTTGTCTGTCAAAGGCTGGGATGCTCCAGCCCGGGCGGGCACCGAGCGATGCGTCCGTGCACCAACTCCGTGCGTGGGGAGCTGAGGGGAGCGGCGGGGCCGAGGCAGACAATGGGAGCTGGAGGCGAGCAACGAGGTAGAGGGGGGTCTGCCCGTGCCCCCCCGGCCAGGAAAGCAGGTCACTCCTTATCAACTGGGTAAGCAAACGCCAAAACAAAGCGTGGGGCTGGATTTTGACGAGCCAGACACGCTTCCTTATAAAAAATAATTTCCCTGCCTTTGTTTCTCCTCTTCTCCTTCAAAGCGAGGGGAAGAGCGGGCTGATGTGTTCACACTGGCTTTCCAAGGGAAAAAAAGGTGATTTTTAAGAATCTGCCCACCAAGCATGAGTTACTTGTCCTCCCCCTCTCCAAAAAGAAAAAAGGAAAAAAAACCTTGACAAGACTCAAAGGATTCCTGAAATAAAGAAGAAAGAAAAACATCCAAAACATTAGACACAGAAACATTATATTTCAATATTATCATATGAATTAAATGTAATCCTTGAAGCGACTCGTCCCAGGGGTCACATATTAGGCCATTTTTTTCTTTTTTTTTTTTTATTTAATAGAGGTCACCCAGGCTGAAAAGCAGAACCCAAATGAAAAGCATCTTCAATGTGGTTATAACATGAGCTGGACGAGGTCAGGCAGTGTCTTGTATGGCCTCATAAAAAATACATAACCAGACAGCCTAATAGTATTTCTTTGCATTCATTTTTGGATGGGAGCTGGCGGGTGGGGGAGGGGGCTGGGAGAGGGCCACAACCGCCTGTGCATTTCCATAATGGGCAGCTTCTCCTACATTCCAGTTAGGGAAAAAATGAACATTCATTTTAACACATCCCTGGGTTAGTTCACTTTAAAGAATCATCCTACAGACGATTCCTGTGGCCCCGAGAAAGTGAGAGAGGAGGGAAGCATCGCCCATCTCTCTCTCTCTCTCTCACACACACACACACACACACACACACGCGTGTTCACTGCAGACATGCTACCGTCATGCTTAATTGGGAGTGCAACCACCTTGGGCTTGCTTTCATCAACACTGGCTTATGGATGTTGTTATTTGTCCATACACACACCCAGGCTGATGAATTTGAATTATTCCTCTTCTGAAGAGAAGCAGAGGAACCCCCCATTCCAAGGAGTCCCTCTATCCACACTCCCCGGGGAGGGGTTTGCCCACTGCTGGGATTTACACAGGTTTTGGGTGGGAGAGGGGGCAAGAGAAAGGCAAGGCATAATAGGGGAAGGGGGTGTGTGTAAATAAAAATAACCAGTGCTAAAAATGCCGGGTGAGAAGAGAATCTGTAAATCTCGCCTCCCTTCCCCCTCCCCAAATGCCGCCTGGAGCCGGGTGACCCTGCGGGGAGCGGAGCCGCAGAGGTGACCCGATGCTAACCAGCCTGTTAGAACTAATAAGGTGTGCGCCTAAGCCAGGGGCTGACACTGGGGCATTGTGGAAATAACTCTCCTTGTTATTGCCCATCCTCAGCTTGAAATTTACTGCTCCTTTGCATTATTAAAGAGACAGCTTGCGTGCGCGATGGGGGAGAGGCTGGGCAGGAGGAAGAACCGCACACGCTTTTTTAATGGTATGTTTGTGCTCTCTCTAGTCTTTAGATTCAGATTCGGAGCATTAAAGCATGCTGGGTTAATAGGTTGTTATTTATTATTTGAATAAAATCTGTTTAGAAAAATAAAAAAAAAATAATTTTCCCCCACTATGGCAAACGGTTAGAAAAAGGAAAGGTGTGAAACATCTCAGAGAAGATCAGGCTGAGGCCTTGTGGGACAAACCCTGCCCCAAACATTTCCAGTAGCCCTGCTCCACATTTACATCAGATGTGAGCAGAGCTTAAAACACCCAACATGGTGGATAACAGGGACTGCATGATGGAAACGCAAAAGGACCTGCTGCATCGTGGGGCCATCCTCAGCAGGGCCACGTGAAAGGGTGTCAGAACACCTGAAATAATTTCAGGATTCTGCATTCTGTAAATACGGAGCCATTTGGCATCTCGGCGTTTTGCTTTTCCAGCAGCTCGGCAAATGATAAAACTCAAAAATGAACACGGTGGAAAAATCTACTTTGTCTCAGTCCCTGCTCCCACTGCTCCTCCAGCACCCACCCTCACCCTCTGAGCTGATTCCCACAACATTCCCAGGATAATGCGTGAGACCCCGGAGAAGGTCCCCGCCAGGTCCCTGCGGGCGGGACACACACCAACCCCACGATTTACATTTGCACCTGAGTGATCAGATTTTACAGAAACTGAGCTGAGCTGCTCTTTCAGATGCTTTTGCCTTCTCTGAGTCAGTTTTTAAGGACAGGCATTTTCAACTTGACCTTTGAGGGGCTGCAGAGCCCATCTGGCACCAGCAGGGCACAGGCACAGCCTGGAGCCGCTGCTGCCAGGGGAGCCCCTACCAGAATTAGGGCTCAAGTATTATTAATTTTCTGCAGCAAAGCAGCTGAGTGCACATGGGAGACATTGCTGAGAACGGGGATCAATGATAAATAACATCCTCAAGGTAAATACAGAACAGGATTGAGCCATTCGAGGCAATTGGCCGAGCCGAGGGTGGCTTCCATGGAGCTGAGCTGAGGGGGTGGGTGGTTGATGGTCAGGGATTCCACAAAATCAGCTACCGTAGGGATTTGAGAGAATTCTTAAGAGCACATGAGAGTCACAGCAATTCTTGAGCTGTCCAAGGCAACTGGGTTTTCCTGCATGTTCAGAGACATTCTTCTGAAAGGTTAATGTGAGCAGCTGCTGGGAAGACCTGGGATGACAGTGGGAATCACTGGTGGAAATTTGATGAGGTGCATGTAACTGCCATTACACACTGAAACAATGTAAATTATATATATATATATATATGGTCCTGTACATTTGAGGACCAAAGGTGGGGTTTGAAATGAGACCCCCAGAACACACCAAGCTCTCTCTCGGAGAGCCAGCGTGTCCCACAGCACCTTGAACAGGTGTGAACACGTCCATCGTTCTGTCCCAAACCATCCTGTCCCCATCACAACCAGCCAGAGTCAGTGACATCAGTGCACAGAGCAGGCTGAAATACTTACTAAATGTTGGGGGAATAAATTACAAACTAAAAGCTTCAGAGCAAGGGGTAACTGCCAGCTAAGGCAAGGAAACGAAATCCAGGTTTTTGAAAGCACCAAATATAAACAAGGAATTAAAGCTGATACCTGACAAAGCGGTAGAAACAAACCAGAAGCCTCACTGCCCCCTCCCAGTTATTCCCTTTCTGGCATCCTGATTTCGTGAATCATCCAAAGCAGCCACACAGGTCCTATCTCCATCTGAACATACAGATATTTCCAACTCCTCCGTCCCCAAAGGATGAAGTAACTTTTATCAATGCATTGTTACATGGCTGCACTTGCCTACACTGTACTTGATCATTTTTGCATACACACGTATTTAATCCTATCCCTCCTATAAGGAATAATAACAGCAAGAAGCATGATGCTCCACATTTTAGTTGGAATATCCAAATGTTTTAGGGTAAAATCAAACGTGTGGAGACTCAAAGGACTGTGTTAAGGAGCTCTTGTGCTCAGCCTTCAGGTGGTAAAGCTTAAGTAACGAGAGTATTCGAACCGTGACAACACTCTACCGGATTTAAAAATACAATTTTCAGAACTGATTGCCAAACTCTGATCTCAGGAGCATGCCTATTTTTTTCAGCTCTACCAGCTGATCCCATAAAAAGTACGGTTTCTCCTTAGAAACTCAGGCAAAGTCAGGCTGCCAGAGAGGAGCAGTTGGATTGGAGGGTTTCTAATCCCCCGCAGCTCTCACAGCAATGTCCTCCTGAATGGACATCAAAACCACACTTATAAAAACAACAGCCCAAATTACTCCCTATGTAACAGGCTGTATCAGTTCCCCCTGTAAGGCCCTGTGGTATTTACCTGCCTCACTTCTTTAAACTCTTCAAGGATTCCCTTGCCATTTTGGATTCTCTGGATTATAATGGAATCATAGAATCACAGAAGGAGTTGGGGTGGAAGGGACCCTAAAGCCCATCCAGTGCCACCCCTGCCATGGCAGGGACACCTTCCACTGTCCCAGGCTGCTCCAAGCCCCATCCAGCCTGGCCTTGGGCACTGCCAGGGATCCAGGGGCAGCCACAGCTTCTCTGGGCACCCTGTGCCAGGGCCTCCCCACTCTCACAGGGAAGAATTTCTTTCCAGCATCTAATTTAAATTTACCCTCCTGCAGCTGAAATACATTTCATTCATATGTTATTAATCTAAAACCTGCTTCTCCTGTATTTGTGGTCTCTAACACGCTTGGAATTGTTGGCTGTGACGCCACATAGTCTGTATGGTTTTGTACTGGGCAGAGAGAAGGTGGAAGGTGCTGGGTGTCACCTGCCATTGAATTCTGCTCAGGTTATCAGTACATCCAGAATAAGCATGTTCTCATTCCTAAATCTGTAATTCCATGGATGTGCCCATCTGCAGAGCCCCAACAGGCAGGACCACAACGAGTAGGAGGCACTGAGCCAACACCCCTGTGCTGCCCTGCACTCCCTTAGGCTTCTGCCAGAACTCTGGTTCTGCCCTCCCCTGCTCCCAAACATCCCAGCAACCCACAGCTACCTAAAACAGCTTGAAAACAACAGAAAATCCTGCAGCTAATCCTGTAACTTTAATATACCCATAACAAATATACAGGTGCATTTTAGGGCATTCTTTTGGGAAACAAATATCCAAATGTTTTGTACAGAACAGGACTCACCTGCTCAATTTTCTAAGCCGTATCATTCTCAGTTATTGAAAAACAGCTCGCAAAGCTTTTAGCATCCAAAACCTAATACTTAAATATATGAAGCCTCTGCATGTGTCCTCTGTAAAGTTCTGAAGGGGTCTGGGGGTTTTGTTCATTCTGGTTTCAGTGCAGAACTGGTACAGAAGAGCCAGGTCCCTGTGGTGAAGGTGTGGTTCAGGCCCTGGACATGCCACCTGCTGCCGCCTGGGTGTGGATGGTTCCTCAGTGCTCCTGCAGCATGAGGGCAGTGATTCTCCTCTCCATGACTCACCTGTTGTAGCTATTTAAACTAAAACTCCACAAGATAGGGAGTGAAATTTGAGCTCCTCACAGCCCAGTGAGTTTGGCTCACTCCTTACAAACACACACGGTTAGTTAAGCGAGTTCAGGTGTCTGTGCAGTGAAACCCTGATCTGGGCTGTGGTGTCTCAGTGCTTTTAGAGTGCTAAGAATAAGAATGTGGTGGCATATCCAGGACTACACTGCAGCCACAGAAATGTAAGGTCTCCGTTTTCAGTCATCTGAATGCTGCCAAAACCATCTATGCAGAAAAACACACCGGCAGCGGTCCGGGGCGGGTGATCGGGGAAATGCTTCCTCTTCTCCACTTACAGCCAGCAGTGCTGCATCCGTGTGGAAAACAGAGCAGGAAAGCAGAAATCACAACTGGGATTTCAGCCCCGTAGAGAACTGAATTAGGAGTGAGAGCTGCAGAGAAGAGCAGTCTTTCAAATGTAGCTGTTCTGGAGGGAAACTGTGGTATGGAATTCGGGGAGGTGAGAACGGGGAAGCCTCGGGTGTTTCAATGTCTGCATTACCTGCTTCAGGAGAATCCTCTGGCTTACAAGAGGCTCCTCCATGAGCAGCTGGCAGCTCTGCATGGAATACAGAAGGTCCCGGAGAAGACCCGGATTCCCACCAAAGGACACAAAAGGAAGCCTATGAATCATTAAATAAATCACCAAATCTGGCTACAACTGAGAGTGATGTGGAGGAAGATGCTGAATTTCTCTCTGTGATGAAATCTGCTCCTTTTTAGGCCTATTCCGGGAAGATATTGCAGAGTCTAAAAGACTTTGTTGTTAGGGGAAAATAAAAAATATTCAGGTTTTTTTGTTAAGGATCAAGCTACAACTCCGAGCTGTCATAAGTATGAAAATCTGGTTTCTGAACATCAAAAAAAAATAGAATCGCACCCCTGCCCCCACAATGGTCAGTTGATGCAGAATAATGGCATTAATTTTTTTGTTGCTGTTGCTTAAGAATTTCAGAATCACATAGTCAATATTGCAATTTAACTATTAAGAGATGGAATGAGTGTGCTTATCTTTCAAAATTAAGATCTAAAATATTCTGCATCATCTCGATATTAGTGTTATTCTCATTTCTTAAAGGGTGTGGGTGTGGCTCTGCACTGTAAGAGGTGCACAGTAATTCTGACTGGATTTCCTTCATGAGTTGGGGCCTAGGTTAATAAAAACCAAGGCGTGAACTTCGAACATACCCAGTTGTAACTCCCCAAATGCCCTTAATTTGGAATAAGGACATCTTTATTTTATTTCATTTAATGTTTCTTAAAATTAGGACCAAGAAACCACTGCCACTAGTGGAATTCCTTTGAGTCACCTTGCACAACCACACAGAGCTGACTCATTCATAAATTTTACTGTTTAATGGAATTCTAGAGACTATGGTTAAAGAGCTAGTGGTTTGGAGAAATTAAACTAAGCCAAAAAAGCCAATTCTGGATGGAGAGATCATGAGTTGAACTATACTGGTACAGGAAGTGTAACCTTCCTGTGTCACCAGGTCCTGAACGGCTCAACTCCTCCTGAAGCCCAATGGCCTTTGTGGTCCTAAATCAGACGTTTTTGGAGAGACATGAAAATATTTGAGAAATATCAAAATAAAAGTGAAAGAAATAAAAAAAAATTAAAATTATCTGTGTGAAAATTTGAAGTATGAAGCCATGAAACTGAACCTACATCCTTCTGTCTCCAGCTTGCTCCTCACCTCCCTCTGCCTGCCCAGGGACTGGATATATATGACACAGGGAATAAACAAAATCTCTTCCAGAGGGATCAAGAAGGGCATTGTAAGAACAGACAGTCAAATATTATCTGCAATTCTTGTGCCACATCTTTAAACAAGAAAGCACAAAGCCCATTCCCTTTTACAGCAGCTTACTCGTGTAAGTGCCAGCTGACAAGCCTCATGCATGATGAAATAGATATTCCTACTAACTCCACGATTATTCCTGGAATTGTAAATACAGGGGGTGTTGGCACTGTGACTTTAACGAAAACCACAAACTATGCACGCGGCACAGACGTTCTGCTGCACAGTTTAGATTTAATCTCCAAAGTCGTGGCATATGGTGCAGGCGCTTTTTATACAAAGACGTGGAAATGTACACAAAGAAAATGTACTCCAAAATAAGGCAGTGCAGAGCCAAGGCCTACCCAGGGTAATTTTGTGTTCATTAATTGAAACAGAATCAGCCCAGCCCAGCTGCCCCTCAGTGACTCCCCTTCCATGGAACTGAGAACTGGGAGCAGCTCCGGTGGGGCTCCTGTGCCACAGCCCCGGGACCACGGGCTGCAACCTCTGCATCCGTATCCATGACCTCAGTTTGGAAGTGGTGATCTTGGAGGAAGAAAAACTCAACTGGCTCCAGCTAATTATAACTTAATTAAGCTTAAGAGAAGTTTTTTCTTCAGAAGAATTAAAAACCTCAGTTGGTTTTCAGAGAACTATGGATTTTGCCAGGTGAGCTGAGCTCATCTCTCACTCAGTCAGTCACAAACCCTGTTCGTGATTCTGATCCCACCATCACCACCAGCTTCAGTCTCTGCAATGCCTCTGGGGAGGAATTAGCCCAAATGTCACCATTGCTCTGCTTGATATCGCCAGCTCAGTCTCTCAGGGGGAGGCAGAAACAGGTGGACTCTAAAATAAGATTTTGAATTAACAAAATTTAATTATTTGAATTAAAATTAGTCTCTTCACATTTTTCTACTCTGCATTTCATTGTTAAATTCAGATCTGAAATTACAGTTTCCTTTGCTAGTTTTATACCTTCCTTTTCTACCCTAAAGTTAGGAAAAGCTATTCAGAAAGGAGAATGAGTTTTTACAGAAGGTACACAGAATAAAGGACACATGGGTTTAGCAGCAAATAATTCCCATCTGGAAGTCTGAAACCAGGGCTTCAGGAACTTTCACCTTTTATTTAACCTGCTTATGCCGATCACAGTTCCAAAGTATGTGGACATGGTATTTCCTAAAGCTAAAAAAAGCACTGAAAATTGATCATAAGGAAGGATTTAGGAGGAAAACAACCCAAACCACAAAAGAAACATATTAAGTGTCCAAAAAGACAACTGGACAATGAGGAAGGTGACAACTTCAGCTGAAAGCAGTCTTGGTTTATCAGTGATATAAAATCAGCAATTAAAACAGAAAACCCAGATGACAAATGGAAACAAGATAAAGAGCAAAATAAACCAGAAGCTGTGGGCAGCAGGACGTGAGTGGGGGAGGCTGAAGAGAGCAGGAAAATGGTTACAAAGTTGGGATATTCAGCTTTAAAGTGTAGTAGAACACACAGAAGTCATAGCTCTGATGTAAAACCACAATGAGATGACGATGGCAAAGTGGAAAATATAAAGCAGAAAACCTAGAAATCTTCACAGTTCTTACTTCAAAGGAAAGATTTTGAGAAAGTTACCAAAGAACCATGAAGCACTTAAGAGGTTCATAGTACTGAGCTCTGGTGAAATTAAACAAGGCTTTAGCGACTGGGAGGAGAATTTTGGTCAGTTCTGGGCAGAACAGATGTTCTCCAACACCCACAGCTGGCTGAGGGTCAGGAGGCTCTGGAGGCTCCACCTGGGAGCAGTGGCGTGTGAGCAAAGAACTGATCCCAAAGAACTGATGAAGAGCATGGACCAGCATCTGTAGGACTGTGCCAGGCACAGCCTTGGGCAAAAGCTTAAGAATCCTGAAGATAATAATAANTTCTCATAGAATAACAGAAGGACTTGGGTTGGAAGGGACCTTAAAGCCCATCTCATCCCACCCCTGCCATGGCAGGGACACCTTCCACTGTCCCAGGCTGCTCCAAGCCCCGTCCAGCCTGGCCTGGGACACTTCCAGGGATCCAGGGGCAGCCACAGCTTCTCTGGGCACCCTGTGCCAGGGCCTCCCCACCCTCACAGGGAACAATTCCTTCCCAATACCCCATCCAGCCCTGCCCTCTGGCAGTGGGACGCCATTCCCCTTGTCCTGGCACTCCAGGCCCTTGCCTCTCTATGTCTTGTACTTTACTGTGGGAAAACAAAGATCTGGTGGTGAAGTTAGAAGATGACTCAAATGAGAATCTGAGGATACATTTCTTACCACGACTGTGATTAAACTCTGCAAAATGTTCGGGGAGGAGGGCTTGATTCTCCATGGGACAATTTTAACCCCAAATTCAGTGCCATTCTTGAGCAGAAGCCCAGTAAATATCTAGTTTTGGACTAGAAAAATCAGTAATTAAGAAAAACTCAATTTCTAGAGAGGTCATGCAGCCCAAGACTTCTGTGGCTTTATATTCTAAGGTGGAAAGAAAAATAAAAAAATAACCCCAAAAATGCCTTCAGAGCACCCTTATCAAGTCAAACCCAACCATTCCAGTGTCAGCACTCTCTTGCACTCAGGGTACTTCTTTGCCCTTTTTCTTGGCAGTAAAGTACTGCTGGCCACAAATGCAGGGTCTGGAGCATTTCTGCCATCTGAAGGACAAAACAAGACTTTTAACATGCTTGTTTTGAAGCACAATTTACAGCAAGGATTTAGGCTGAAACCGCATCCCTATGCTGAAGAGGGGATGAACGGCCCAGCATGGAAGAGAGCAATAAAAGTATCACTGGAATATCCCAGAGTCAATCAGTGTCTCTCCGAGCGGGGCAGGGCGTGGGCAGGGGAGCGCGAGGCCCGTGTCCTCACGCAGGGGCACACAGGGCCCGTGGGGCACCTCAGGGAACCAGCACACGGCGCAGCCACGCCCCAGCTGTTCTGCCTTCTCTGTTGTCCTTGCCCCTGTCCCCACTGGTGCCCTGTGTCACCCCAAGGCCATGGTGCCCAGTGCCACCCCCAGCAGATTCCGAGGCCTTGCACGGGGGTCACGTGGAACGGGACAGCCCCTCGCCCAGTGACCCCTTGCCACCAGGCAGCTTTTCCATCCCTGCCCCTTGGAACGCCGGGAGTGAGAGCACACAGATTTGAATTCATTTTCATCCTTATCAGCTCTGGAAGATGCAGAAAAAAGAGAATTGCTGAGGAGCTTTGTGCTCGCAGCCACCACGCGGGTTGGGTGAGGACACGCTAGTAACGTCTGCTGGAATATCTCTTTTTAAATGAGGAAAAAAGGTGGGGGGCTTGGAAAACAGGTTTTAGTGTCCCGATGAAAGCATGACAGCAACAATTTATAATTTTCTGCTGTCCAGTTCCCTCCATATTTCTCCCTGGCTGCGCATCCCTCCTCTCCTCTCCCCCCACATCCATCCTCCATTTCCAGCTGACTCCTCGGCACGCGCTCTAGCCTCCTGTGAAATGGTGGCGTTCAGAGGGAAGCGAGGAAGAGAGGGAGGAAGAAAGGGGCTATGGTGGGGAGGGCAGGGGAAAGAGAGATTGAGAGAGACAGAGAGAATGTCAAAGCTCAAGTCTGGCATTTGCCTATTTAAATTCAATCACGCAGCCCTCGCCGAGCTGGAAATGGATGGCCTGCGTTATGAATTTCTGATCAGACGGCTGATAGGTTATGAGCGGGGACGTAATCCCATTGAGAAAGGCTTTTTCCCAAGCAAGGGCAAGCAATAACTGCCCTTCCGAGATGGCTCTTTGCTTTGCCCTTTTTATAATTTTTTTTCCTTTTCTTTAAAAAAAAAAAAAAAGAAGTCCAAATAAGCATTTTTATGATGATAAATGTGTAATAATGATTCATTCTGCCTGCGTCTGAAATGGGAGATGCCTTGGTGAAGCAGACATGCGCTCAAAATAAACTGCCATATTTTTTCTTTTTTAAACCTAATTAGAATTCTTGCCTTCGCTCAGCTCATTTTGTACCAACACTAGTGATCTAAAAAGAAAGTGAAAGGAATGAACACGTGCATTGAGACCGGTATTTTTAATACCCTTCAGGGTTTTTAATGTTTTATAGTTTGCCTTTTTTAACACGATGTGTTTACATAAAAGGATACAAAAAATTTTTTCTTCAACTGGCAAGAACTTCTGGCACACAGTGAGGCAAGCCAGAAATTAGCTCAGAAGATGATGTTTTCTTACATCTACCCACGTGACACGGTCATGTTGTACTGAATTAACTGAAATAGCTGAGGACAGTGGCAGATTTGCAGTAGCCAAATTCACCAGGCAGGGAGAGCACAGCAGCCATGGTGGTGTGCGCCAGCCCCAGGGCCTCCACAAACTCACACACAACTTTTGTACTCATCAAAAGCAGAAAACAGGAAGTTTGCTACTTAGAATTCAGGATCTGTGTGCTGGAACAACACCCATCCCAGTGTGCAAGGACTGGAACCAGTCCCGGGGAGAAGGACATAGGGTCAGGACAGCACTGATAGGGCTGGAGCTTCTGAAAATAATCCAAAGAGAAAAAATACCTTCTGTGGGCACAGGGGAGGAAGGGAAGAGCAGGGAAACATCTCAGTGTGGGTGCTAAGCAGGAACTTGCTCTTCAAGCTGCTACTCTAAACATGTTTCAAGTGCAAGGAACATGGAATCATAGAATCCCAGAATGGTTTGGGTTGGAGGGACCTTAAAGCTCATCCCGTTCCACTCCCTGCCATGGCAGGGACACCTTCCACTGTCCCAGGCTACTCCAAGCCCCGTCCAACCTGGCCTGGGACACTTCCAGGAACAGGGCAGCCACAGCAGCTCCAATAAGAAAGAGTCCCCTGGGACCTGGGATTTAGCAGCCACCTCCCACCAGTCAGGAGCCAAGTTTAGTCTCACAAATGCAGCTCATTCAGAAGATCACAGCTGCCAAAGTGCAGAGTTTTCATGATTTTCCTCATTTTGTTCAAATCCTGGATCATCAGCTAAAAAGCAGAGTGTTGTGGGGAGTCTCCCAGGTGCCCTGGGCCAAAGCACCACGTCCTGCCAAACCCAGCCCCTCAGGTGACCGACATCCCACCTGTGCCACCAGCACGGCCAGCACGGGCGGAGGGGGAAGAGGCTGGCATAGCTTCTGACACAGCAGCCTGATTTTCTCTTTTAAGGCATTACATTGAGATGAATTTGCCTGTGCTGAATTGCCAAAGCGCCATGCACAAAGGGAAAAATGATAAACAGATGTAATAAAGTGATTTTTTTACCCTCCTGACAACATCATAACTGCAGAATTTCTGAATTTACACATACCAAAAAGGTGGGTCCCAGGAAACCCTTGCACTGTAAAGGGCTGTTTTTCCTGAGGGACACAAAAAGCTGATGATCCAAGTGGTTCCCAGCTTTCATGTACCTCAAATGGTTAATTTTGCTTAGTATCCACCACAAATGGGCCAGAAACCTGCAGCTGATAATTATGAAATACTGTGGCCACAGGGGAGTTCCCTCCCCAGCACCATTGGTTAGAGATCATCTTATGTCCTGGAGCTGTCAAATTTTGATTATTTAATTGAAATTACATATATTAGCATGGGTGTTCTCATTAGCCATAAAATAAAACATCTAATATTTTCCATCTTGTTGCATCAACATCTGGTGGTGATGAACTCTGAGGGCTGCAAGCCCAGAATGTGAAAACATCAGTGTTTAAATTTGTCACCTTTTAGTGTCACTTCCTGGCTTCTTGAATTAGGAAAAAGGAAAACAAAAGGGAAGGAGTGGGAACGAAGAACTGTGTAATATTAGCCTTCTTTATCTCCTTTTATATCATACCCAGAATAAAAAATTTGCTTTAACTGAGGTGGAACTGTCGATTATCTAGCATATCACAGAATTTATTTTCAATTACAGTTTCTAACTATCTTCCATTACCAGATCTTAAACCCAAGTGTTGATATCCTCCTTCAGTTCACAGGACTGATCAGCTCCCAACAACCAAGTGAAACTCCGAAAACATTATTTTTTTTATTATCTATGTTCTAATCAAATACAGGAATTCCTAAGCTGGTGATTACAGCAGTGCCACTTGTATTTGCAATCTCTGCTTTACATGTTTATTTAGTAAATCAAAAATAGAGCACAGATAAAGAACCAGCCTACAATAATAAAGCATCTTCTTGCAAAAGCTTTGAGTGCTTTCTCTAACTTATCATTAAATTTAAACTCATTTTTCCCGGTTTTCACTTCTGCAGTTAATAACTTTTATACAGCCATCCTATAATTACATTAACAAAAAAGTAAATTTCCCCCATTTCTCACTACATTACCGGTATTACAGCGTTAATGGCAAATTAACCAGTAAACCTGCAAATTAAGTCAACTCATCTTCCACTGATAGGGCAGGAATCTGTAATTTAGGCAGGTTGGAAGTTTTCAGTGCTTTTTTAACTATTGTCGAGCTTCTGCTTTTCCCAGTGTACCAGTAAAAGCCGCACAGGAGCCATTGCCACGTTCTAATCACCACTCAGCCCTTTTCAGTTGCTGCCTGAAGTACGGCCAGCAGGGAAGTGCTCCAGCAGAGAGCGACCCCTGACACTGCGCCCTGGCCATGGGGGCAATCGGGGGAGGCGGTGACACCGCGGGTCCTGGCAGCGCCCGGAGCCAGGGAAGCACCAGGGCCGCTCCAGCCAGATGTGCTAAGTGCTGTCCTGCACTGTTATCCTGCTGGGGCCGTGCAGCCCGCAGCGTGCCAGCCGTGCCCGTGCTGGGTACCCCTGGCACACGGCACTGCAAGCACCGCCTCCCCCGCGGGGCCAGTCCCGAGCAACCGCGCCAGAGCCCTCCGTGCGGGAGAGCCTGTGCAACATCTGCTGCACGGAACCACGGAATCATTTGGGTTGTGCCCTCCGTGCGGGAGAGCCTGTGCAACATCTGCTGCACGGAACCATGCAATCATTTGGGTTGTGCCCTCCGTGCGGGAGAGCCTGTGCAACATCTGCTGCACGGAACCACGGAATCATTTGGGTTGTGCCCTCCGTGCGGGACAGCCTGTGCAACATCTGCTGCACGGAACCACGGAATCATTTGGGTTGCGCCCTCCGTGCGGGACAGCCTGTGCAACATCTGCTGCACGGAACCACGGAATCATTTGGGTTGTGCCCTCCGTGCGGGACAGCCTGTGCAACATCTGCTGCACGGAACCACGGAATCATTTGGGTTGTGCCCTCCGTGCGGGAGAGCCTGTGCAACATCTGCTGCACGGAACCATGGAATCATTTGGGTTGCAAGGGGCCTCACAGCTCATCCAGTGCCACCCCTGCCATGGGCAGGGACACCTTCCACTGTCCCAGGTGGCTCCATGCCCCATCCAGCCTGGCCTGGGACACTTCCAGGGATCCAGGAGCAGCCACAGCTTCCCTGGGCACCCTGTGCCAGGGCCTCACCCTCCTCACAGGGAACAATTCCTTCCCAGTATCCCATCTATCCCTGCCCTCTGTCTGCAGGAAGCCATTTCCCCTTGTCCTGGCACTCCAGGCGCTTGGTACATGTCATGTCTTTCAGCTCCAGCTATGGTGTGGTGGGATCCTCGGCCAACCTTCCATGCTCCTGAGCCAAGGAGGAGAGGGACAACACAAACTTGGCATAAAATGAACAGAATTTCAATAACAACAGTCAAAGATACATCTTTGGAATATTAGATTTATGCAGTGGAAAGGAACCATCAAAACCATTCCATTTCAGAAATATAAAGGCTTCCTGAGCTAGTGAAGCACAACAGAAACACTCAGTGATAAAGGACATCACAGCTCTTTATAAACTGAACCGGTGGTTTCCCAAATTTAATATGCATGAACACTGCATGTGAGTCCTCTTAAATCCAAGTACCAAACCCTGCCTGTTTAATAAATCTCACCAGTCCTCCACTATTAGACAGGGGATTAAAACTAATCTATCAATCCCAAAACCAAGCACAGAGTGGATTAAAATGCAAAACACATGAGAGTATGAAGATGCTTAATGCTAAATAACAAACATTTCAATCACAGAAATCATTTTTATCTTCTTGTTTATGCTAAGTAGATACTATTAGGCTTAATATCTGTATTAACACAAGTGGGGGAAGAAACAGTTTTAAGGAGACCTAAATACTTGAATGCTACTGGATTGCTGTGAGCAGAAGCTCTCGTGGTGGAAGTGAGCACACCCCGGTGTTTGAAATCATGTTTGCTCTCTCAGGCCAGCTCAGTAGTGCTTGACCTTTTTCCTATGTTTTTAAACCGAAGCAGAACACCCAGAGGGTCCTGACAAAGCCAGAACTTAAACCTGTTAGTTGCATCAGACATCTGAATATCCCTTTCCCCCCACTCCAGTGTTGCCACGACATCAGTCTCACACCCAGATGCTCAGGGCTCCTGTCACCCACCTGTGCTTTGGGTGGGGTTTGTTGGGGTTTTTTAGGAGTACATGAAAAAAGCTCATCCCACCATAGGATAAATATAATAAAAGATGGAGCTATGTGTGCCTGTATCACACAGGGAATGACTAAATGTGGCTCACACAATGGCTCCTAGTTCACCCACTAATTCACTTTGTCACTGTCACTCTGAATTCCTGGCAATGGGATGATCCCCCTTTCTGGCAGGAAGTTATCCATCTACATCTGCATTTGTCCATCTGCCTGGCAGAGATAAGGATTTGGGAACACTGCACCCAGCTGTGGCAGGAGAAAGCACTCGGTGTGTTCCTTCATGATTTTGAGTGCTGGGAAATGCCCAATATTTGTTTGGATTCCCCTCAGAGCATCCCAAAACTGCAGAGCTGGACCTTATTCCTTGGTATCCGAGCAAAAACTATGCACTGAATCAGAGGAATCATAAGATTTGAGGTGAAATAATGTCCACCAGAGATCTGTGTGAGGCACCATCACCCACATCTCGCTCACCGGCACATGGGGTTGTGAGGGGATGTCACACCAGCAGATGTGAGGCTGGTGCATTAACCCCAGCATTGTCCCAGAAGAATGGTTAATGAGGAGAGGGAGGGGCTGCCTGGGCCGGGGGAGAATGGCACACGAGTTCAGGCCATCCAGCTGGAGAGGGAAATTTGGCAACAGGAAAAAAGAAAGGAAGGAACAGCCAAGCCCTCAACAACACTAACTTACAATGACGGTTATTTGTCTGTGGGGCCTTGGGTTTGGTGTGGCAGGAGGCTCTGGTGTTACTTCAGCTGGAAGTGCTGTTGACTTGCATTACTGGTGTTTAACTTTGCCTTGGTTGTGAGACAGTTTTTCTGATATGTTTTCATTCAATAGTGACTGAAGTCCTTCACTCCCTTAGGAAGGCATGAAATACAGAGGCAATACAGCAGCACGCTACTTTTTCTAGGGTTGAGATATTTAAATAACAGATTTCTACTCTCCTAATCTTTGAATTTTAGCAGAAATGACAAATTCAGGAAAGGAGGAAGGGAAGGACGCAGCAGTTTGATAGTTTCTCCACGAACTGGAAGCAGGGGTATGTAATCTGCCAGGAAGGGAAGGAACCCAGGGCAGCTCAGGCGCCTCAGCCCCTACCACAGGTAGCCCTGCACCCTGCACCCTGCACCCTGCCCACAGCTCTGCTCTCCCTGCCCGCCCTCGGTGCGAGGCACCAGCACACCACGGATGTGCAATGGCACAGCAAAGAGCGCCGCCGCCTCACTTCACAAAGGAAGGCATGTCCAGGCAGCACTGCTCCATGTCCCTCTGCCCTGGGGAAGCTCCTGTGCCGCTCCCCAGGCTCAGGAGCTGAGCGTACGGGCACGGTGATGAGCCAGGTCCTCCCCATCCCCCACAGACACCACAAGACTTTCCTCTGCCCCTCTTCCCACTCGTGGTCAGCATCACTTCCCAGGGACTGTCACTCCCCAAATGCCCAGAGTGATTCAATTCTGGTTTTTCCTGGCATTCCCACTTTCCCTACTTAATCTAACACTCAGTGCCCAAGATGCCAAGGAGGAGGTGAGAAGTCAGGACCATCACACACAAACAGCTCACAGGTGTTAGCAAAAGCCGTCCAAAATAAATTAATGACTTTATTGTCAGTAATTGTGGAAGCACTCATTAAAATGCCATTTGGAAAGACGAAAAACCTTGGACAAAGACAAAATACCTGGGAAAAAATTAGTCTCTGGCAGCATCGGACTCAAAGAAACCTGTGGGCAGGAGGACAGGAAGGAAAGCGGTGCAGAAACCATCTGAACTTACAGAGCAGCTCTGTATCAATGGGAGGCATCCAAAGACCCATACAGCTTCTCCCAGCACACAAGCTCATGTGTCTGGGGAACAGTCATATTGCCCTCTCAGTCTCCAACTTCCATCTTCCTGCATGTGGTTGGGGGCCCAGCTGCACACCTGTGTGGTTTGGGTACTGCTGTCAGGAAAGCACATCACCACTCAGAAATCATCCATGGCCTTCCCAGGACCCGGATCAGCCCTCCCTGTACTGGGCTCCCTCTCCCAGCCATGGCTGCCCTGGAACAAAGAGGGGCAGCCAGGCCCCCGCGCCGCTGTTCGGCAGATCAGAGCCCTGGAAGTGTGGAGAGGTTTATAAGATTAATTCTTATCTCTCTGGGCAGTGGGTCAAGTCAGAACCATCATTCAACGAACTCTACAGATAATCTCCCTTTATTACTTTCAATCAAACTAAGTGTCTGCAATCTGCAGCATGGTTACTAATTTAGTGAAAGAAATTACCTGTAGAGCTCGATTATATAACAGACAAAATATAAAATAGTCTGGGTAAGCAGCCATTCAGTTTGTAGATCCCTCAGTGCAGAGCAAAGCTGCTCCAGCCTGGCTGCATCCACACCCGCAGCTGCTCCGTGGGGGAAAACGCCCAGAAAGGAGTGGACAGTGTGTTTGTCCATTGCCTAATTAAACTAAGAGAAAAAGAAACTTGTGCTTAGGGCTACACTTGGCATCAAATCTAAAAATTTGCTGCTTGCGAATATTTAACAAATGCATTTTGTGAGAAATCAGATTTCCAGCGTATTCCGGTTAATGGAATTCTGCTGCAGCCCCTGGACAAAACAATGTAAAGCTGCCTGGCTTGTGGAAATCATCCTCCTCCAGTGATGGATAATATAGCATGAGGTTTGCCTTGGTTTGATTAATTTCAGAATATTGCAGAGAAGCTGCATAATCCCTAAGATAGCAGAGAGAAGGAGGAAGACATGATGGAGCGGGATAAAAGCGCGCAGTAACGAGCACAGGCAGTTCCCTACATATATTCTATAGATATTAGAGCAAGGCTTACGAACTCGGGGGTCTGGGCAAGTGGTGACCACAACAAGGGGCAACACTGAAAGCAAAAACCCACTGAACATTTCCATGGCTATGACCAGAGACAGAACACAAACAAGAAAATTCCCATTTCCTTTTTCCATTCACAACAGCCATTATTTATACAAGCCCTGAATATGAAAAAGGCTCTAACAAATTTACAGTGGGGTTTGGATGGATGAGGATGACGAATGATGGATGAGGGAAGCAGAGGATTCCCTTATTAAAGCATCAAATCTTTCCCTAAATATCAAACAGACATCTCAGCCTCAACCACTCAGCTCAGATCAAAAATTATGCAAACCAAAGAAGCAAAATTTTGCTTCTTGATAAAAACTGGAAATTTGTCTTCCATGTTACCCAATTTTCACTACCTAACTGCAATTTTTATGCTGGGCTTTACACCTATTTGAAAGATTAATTTTAAAAAAAAGACAAACATGAAAACACAAAACCCCAAAACATCAATTAATTTCAGAACAAATCAGGCAATTGGCATAATTACAAAATTGCCCTGTTCGGCAATCCAGGGAAACAGCTCCAGCGCCCAGTCCCCAGCAGAGCCGCCACCACAGGGGCAGCTGGTGGGAGGCTGCCGGGATCCTGGCGGGCACTGGGCAGGCAGAGCCACGTGCAGGGCCTGAGCCTGCAGCCCCATCCCATCCACACATTGCAGAAATGTATTAACTTCCACCTAGCTCTGTGTTGCCTTAAAACCCAGCCCTTTCCCTTTTCCTTTCCCTTTCCTTTTCCACCTGCACACAGGAGGACACAAAAAAAGAGCTGCAATAACAACAAAGGAATGCAGTGGTGCAAACAAGGAGCAATCCCACCCAGGGCTCTCCGAAGTTCTCCAGAGAAATCAGCACCAACAGCGGACTTCCCTCGTCACCATCCCGGATGCTGGTGGCCACGTAACCCTGAGACACCTCAGACTGGGAGCATGAGGGGAAAAGCGCATTGCCTTAAACGCTCCCCCTGTGATGTGTGCAGCCGGGGGGGAGCAGTGCCCGCTCCCACCTGCCGGCGCGTTGCTGCGCACACGGGAGGCGCGGCCACCCCAACTGTTCTAGGAGACGGAATGAAGAACGGAGAAGCAGCCCGAGTCCTTGAGTGAGAAGAAGCTTCCAGGACTGCAAAGCAGCAAACCCAAGGTTCACGAGGGAGAGAGAGGAAACAGTGCATGAGGATGATGAGTAACACAGGAAAATGACGTGCAACACATGGAAATGGAGTATTTTCGGCAGCAATGTACAGTAGTGACCATCCTACTTCCAAAGTAATACTGCACAATTAGAGATGATTCACAGCAATCTGCCAGGAATGATCAGGGATATGGAAAATCTCTTGTATGACCAGGGTGAAAGAATTTTTTTTCTAGTCTTAACTAGGCCATAAATAAGAGGAGACATAACAACAGTGATAAGATAATGAACAACCTACAGGGGGTAGATCAGCTGCTTCTGGGCCATCTCATAACATGAGTACCTGGGCATCCTCCATGAAATTAAAAGGTGATGCATTTGAAACCAATCAGGGGAATTTCTTTCCACAAATGCAAATTAAACTTGGGGACTCCCTGACACTGAACATGCCAAGCAGAGCACAGACAGATGCAAAAATGGAGTGGACAATTCTGGTAATACTATAATAATATTTTAAAAATCCAGGATTATAGTTGTTAATGACAACAATTAAAAATACCCAACAAAATACCTCAGACAAGTTATGGTTTAATTCACTTTCTACTTATAGGGAATCAAGATGAAAAACAGCTCCTTCCTCTCTGCAGCCCTGCAGCTCCCCAGGAAGGCTCACACTGCACCCACCAAGCTGATTGTAGATTTTACTCTTGAAGATGCCCCAGCGTTTCCCTCTTTGCTACAGAGCAAATGCTCTGGATGAAAACCCAGACAGCTCAGGTCCTGGGCTCAGCATCCCAGGAAATGGAATCCACATGAGAAAACATCCCCTTAACTGCCTTTTGATTAAAGCTTGTCACAAAGCGCTTTCTCCCTTTTTTGTGTGGGAAATAAACCCAGCCCAGTCCATTTCCACAGAGAATTGTTTGACTCAGTTTAATCAAAAATAAAAAACTTTTTTTAAAAAAAAATCTGCTTTCAAAAATTAGTTGTTGTTTTTCATGTTAAAGGTCCAAGATTTTCAATCAAGACAGATATTTAGGTGAAAAATTCCATTTCCTCACTACATCATTTTTACCTGAGAAAACAAGGGTGGGTGTAGCTTTTTTCAAACATCTCTTGTTCCTCGGCATAATCAGAGAATCCCAGCACGGTTTGGGTTGCAAGGGACCTCAAAGTCCATCCCGTGCCACCCCGTGCCATGGGCAGGGACACCTTCCCCTACCCCAGGTTGCTCCAAGCCCCGTCCAGCCTGGCCTGGGACACTGCCAGGGATGGGGCAGCCATCCTTCTTGGGACAATTAATTAGCTTTATGTTCTTTGTCCCCAGGGCGCAGCATGGGACGATGGCAGCCTCAGCCCTGATCCCACACCACGGCCACTGCTCGGGAAGATGCTGTGGGAAGGGGAACCACATGCATCCATGGGGATGGGACACTTGGAGAAGCGCCTTCGCACTAGAATTCAGTCAGAGCTTTACTGAGAAACAGACAAGAAAAGCCAGGCAAGAGGCAAAACCTACTCCCATCAGTTGCCTGATGGTCTGCAGTCCCATTTTTGCATCAAAGTTCCTAGAATTCCATGCAGTGTGTGTTTTTTTCCAGTGAATGCAATTTTTTAGCCCCAAAAAAGTGATAAATAAATGAATAGTTGGGTAAAGCTGCATTTGCGTTTAAAGGAGAAGAGGATCAAACTGAAAAAGCACCAGAGAAGGCAACAGCTACAAGCAGATTAGGCTGCAAACACCTTTAACTCTTCTTTTATTAGTGCACCTGTTCGATTCATTTTGAATGATTTTTAACCTTATAATTTTATATTTTAAGTCTCTAATAAATCACATTTACCTCCCTCGGGTGACGTGTTTTGATATCTGGTTATTTATTCACTTTAGTGCCCGAGTGGTTGTGCAGCAAGGGAGGAGCTCACTGGGGGCACCGGCACTGACACAGGAGCAGCTGGCACAAACTAACAGGAGTGCAGAGTCTCCTGGCCACTAAATTCCACTTTTTATTTTCTTTTTAGAAGTGGTGGGAGCTCAGTTGATGCCTCCTAGTCCCTTCCAATCTTTGTGTGTGATTCCCACGATCTCCTAAAGCTGAGGAGTTTAGTCCTCATTCCAACAGGTCCACATGACCACAGAGTGAAAATCGCAAGCTGATGTCATGTTTAGGGTTTGGGGAAAAAACCTCACAGCACATTGGACTGCCCTGAAAACAGGGCACGTGTCAACACAAACTCTTCAGGACAGCAAACCCCCGACTACAATTCCATGTTTTATTCTGGAACTGCTCTGAGGACACAGCAAACCAATCCACCACAAGTATCACAGCTTTCCGACAGACAACGCATCCAAAAAGGCTCCTAAATGCAGGAAAACAAGTCTATAATTACATAATTGAGCAGATGCACTGCAAGTTTTCTTTCTTGTTACTCTCTAGATTTTTCAAAGGCAACGGGACAGCGCTGTGCTAAAAAGCAATAAGGCACGGGTAATTTAATACGAAATTACATCCATATTGAAAAGTTTACATGAAGTTGAGAGCAGGCAGAGGTCAGGTTTGCAGCGGGACTGTCTTTAATTGTGGCCATCAGGTTTAGCAGTCCAGATCTCTGGATCAAAGACAAATAGAAGGCGTTTCCTCACCACTGACTAGTGAAAGCCGACAGTGAGCACAGCACTATCTTGCACCAAAAGGTCATAAAAATTATTATCTGAGGGGGAACATGTCTCGCTGTTCAACACACACCTTCACAAAGGCACCGTGGATTTTTCTAGCAGATTTTTGAGCAATTAGGAGCATAAATTAAAAATTTTACTATCAATTTTCAGATGTAAAGGGGTTTTCTTGTCCTCTAAAAAATGTTTCATCTTTGTGTAGGTCTTTTTAAATATTTTTCAGTTGCTTTCAATCATCCTCTCAGCCCAGTGAAACAATTCCTCCCTCCTTAGGGAAGAGATGTGAGCTGAGACACTGTTTCCTTTCCAAGGTGGGGGGAAAAGAAAAGGAAAAAAAAAATCAAATGAGGAGTAAATTATCAGCAAATCAGATAGAAACAAGCTCCCCAGATCTGCAGATCCATTGTACAAATGAAGCAATTTCATCTCAGCTCGCTCTGGGGGTGGGATTTTAAGTGGCCAAGGGGGACTGGAGCGGGATGCTGGCAGCCGAAGCATCACAACATTTGCATGCACAGACCACTCAAATCTGCACCAGGAGACTACTTGTGAGAATCCATCTTTTTTCACTTAACAAGATACAAAATATAAAACACATTTGCCTCTTATTAAGCCTCTCTCATAAGTGGTTCCAGGTCCACCATTTTTAAAGAGGGGGAGAGGGGAGCCTGGATGCTCTCTTGGGAATTTCACGGGAGTGACTGGAGATGAGGTACAGGCTGGAAGCCTTTATTACTCTTTCATTTTTTTTTACTTTTTTTTTTCCTTGTCTCTAAAAGCACAGAAGGAATAACATTTTAAATCATTAGCATTTACTTTAAGTAGCACTTTCTCCAACTCAGCTTCCCTTCCTGGCCCTCACCCTGCTTGCACGGAGGAGCTGCCCCAATGGAATTGCCTTCTGGTTTTGGAAGGCAGAAGGTGCTTTTATTAAAGCTCTGGCCTCCAAACTGAGGCAGCTGTGAAAGAAACCCTAATCTTGTTTTTCTTTAATGTGTACTGAGAACAGGGTTCTTGTGTTTATTAGCACCCAGACTTGTGAAGCATTTTGCCTCTTAGATTCCCTTTAGTGCTCTTGGAGTAATTTCTGGTTTGGTTTAAAAACAAACCAACACAAAAGCAACACCAGTCTCTGCAAAAAACAAGGATTTTTAGCAGCCTCAACCCAATTCACAGTCCTATGTCACACATTCCATAGTATTTTCATCATTTCTATGCTTGTTTAATATTAGATGCAATATTAAAATATTGAAGAGAAAAAAAGGAGGCTGGTAGCAACTGCCTGAATTTTCAACCCAGACAAAGAGATCAGCACAGTGAGTTATGAAAGGAGTTGTGGATCCTGCAGGTTTGAGCACGTTACAGAACACAGTTATGAAATACCCCTCATTCGGTGTTCAGAAAGGAAGGAAAAACAAGTGGTTCCTTTACCTGGAAATTAGGTGTAAATGAGAGCTCTTCAGAGATAAAAATAGTCTAATTTTCCCTGCAAAACAGACTATGTGTTCTCGATTGCCATTTGCCTGAAAGAAAACCTGGGCACAGGTGCTTTGTCTTGAAAATTGAGGATTTCTAAGAACATGGCCCGTATTTCGGTAATAGGGCAAGCACTGTCCTTCATTTCCACATAAAGGAGGAGGCAGAACTTCTGCTAGAAAACAGCAAAAGGGATGGAAAACAGAGCATCTGTTGGAAGAGAAAAAACACCCAAAACCTCATTTCTACTGCATTTGGAATCTAAACCCTTTGCATATTTCCAATGCATCTTTCCCAAGTCCAGCAGTTGCCACATTTCCCCTAAATCTCTTGAATTTGCTACTAAAGCATATATTGAACAACCCCTTGTGTGGCAAGAAGTTCAATGAGCAGGTTCAGTCCCTGGAGCAGCTGTGCAGGAGGCTGAACGCTGGCCCCACCTGTGGTTTGGGGGAGCCCAGGAGGTAGAAGCATAGCTCAGGGCAGGAGGTGCATCGGCACCACAAGGTCCTCGGGGTGAGGGGCCTAGCGGGGCTCTCGGGTCCCAGCTGAGCCCCTCGGCAGGGTGGTGGAACCCCCGGCCCAGTCCCAGAGATGCAGAGTGAGACAACGATGGCCACGAGCAAAGCACAACATCTGTTTGCCACTGGTGACAGCAGGAGAGGACCAGGGGACACAGGTGACTTGTCTGTCACCACCTCAGCACACACATTCACCACCCAACACCTGGCCACTTCGGCCACCCTGCAGCCAGAAGGGACACCCACTTTTTGACTCCACGCCTCTCAAACCCATTCCCTGTCACCACCACCAACCCTCTTCCAACAGCTGTCCCTGGGCTGACACTTTGGGGTAGGATGGGAGGAAAGTCCAGCTCTGACCTCCCCAGCAACAGCCACAGCTCAAGAGGTCCCCACTGAAAAGTGGTATCCGCACCTTCTGCTCAGTGAAGGGACCTCCCAGATGCTCCCAAGGAAAAGCTGGTTTCCTTAATGGTTACACCAGGTCTCAGGATTTAAGAGACATGAAGCCAGTTACTAATCACTAATGCTGGTGGGACATTTCACCTCCTGTCTGTAGTTTTGTGGTCTCTCTTAAGGAAACTTCCCAGTCAGACCATTCCCAAGACTCTCGAGCAGTCACACTCCTAAGGCCAGAGACTTTCACTGCTGGGACCAAAGCCCCTCCACAGCGGTGGCTGCAGTGACATGATGGCTCCTGTTTGATGTTGATGAAGGTGATAACTAATGGATAAAGGAACAGACTCCAAAGAGCTCAGCTGCCCAACAACTCTCTCCCATGCGTCACCTTCAAAAGTACTCAGGACCTGCTCTTGTGACTTCACTGAATCATCAAGGTTGGAAGAGATCAATCCAGTCCTTCAAGACCATCCAGTCCTACATCTGTTGTGTGCTGGCACATCCATGAGTGTCCAAGGGTTTGGGGCAGGAGGACCCTGACCTGGGTGGAAGATACAGGGCTGAGGATTTAATCCCTTTGTACCTCAGTCACCTAATCCATAAAACAGGGATAATAATGCTTGCTAATCTCAGAAGGCTTTAATTGATTATTTGTTAAGATCATCAAGAACTTAGAAGGAAGGCTTTAATGACCTGCAGAGTCTATTAATTATTTTATCATCATTGCTGACAAATTGTATGATTTTCCTCCTTTACCACTGAGTCCTTTAGATTGGAAAGGTTCGAGGTGAACTTCGTGTCTTCCTGCTTGATCGCCCCTAGGCCACAACCCAGCTGGAATGTTGGGGTATTATTACAAGAGATAAGCAGAGCTTTATGGGTAAATTCTTCAGCCCAAGGTTTCTGTCTTTCTGTTTATATCATTGCTATGGAGAAAGAATGAAAACAACCTGGCAGAGCCCAATGCTGTGGTTAAGGACAAGGAGTGAGGAGGTGCTGCACTAAAACAGGTACAGTGAGGAGAGCACAAAGTCAAGCGGTGGAGACCCAACCACATCCCCAAGTGAATCTTAATGAGACATTGCCATAAAAATCTATGGCTGTTTATCACTGCTAACACCATGACAATTGCATGTTTATTAATGTAATATATGGAATCATATTCAAACCATATGTTTGTCTACACATGAGTTCACTGATATGTTTTCTTTAATTCATTTAACCCAAACATCAGTGTAACCCACTGTAATAATATTCATCCTTTATGCTCAAAGTCTCGTTAAAGCGCCCATCAGGCAAGTTCCCTGTCCAAGTTATAGACAGTCTGAGACAAGGAGTTCACCAGCTTTTTTGGGAACTTCTTCCAGTGGCTAACTGGTATTGTTAACATATCTGTGTCATATTCCCTCTTGGCGTTTGGAGATTAGAAGCTGAACCCACTCCACAAAAAGGGCTGACTTCTCTAAAGTGCTTTAGGTGGTTCCTTGCATTCCTATTTTCTGCATTTTTTAGACCCAGAGAATGAGCAAATGTTGCTTGTCAGCAAAGCCAACCTGGGGCAGGACTATTCTGATGCTCTAGAGTAAAGATTTTTCATAGCATCACAGAATCTCAGAATGGTTTAGGAGGGAAGGGACCTTAAAGCCCATTCCATCCCACCCCCTGCCATGGGCAGGAACACCTTCCACTATCCCAGGCTGCTCCAAGCCCCGTCCAGCCTGGCCGTGGGCACTGCCAGGGATCCAGGGGCAGCCACAGCTTCTCTGGGCACCCTGTGCTAGGGCCTCCCCATCCTCACAGGGAAGAATTTTTGCGTGATTCTGGCAGTATTTGGTCAAACCTGAAAAGATTAACTTGTCTAATATCAGTAAGGAGAGATATTTCATTGCTGGTCTATTAGGAGGAAGCACATCCTGAATTACCTTAATTCACATTTCACCTTTTTACCTCACAGGTCCAAACTTCTCAGAGCAATGGCCAGACAGCCGAGAGAAATGATGCCAGAGCACAAAGGGAACACGCTGGGATCGGGGCCGGCAGTCTGCATGTGCACGGAAAACCACATGTATGGATAACGACATGTATGGATAACTGAGTGCATGGATAACCAAGTGCATGGATAACCATGTGCATGGATAACC
>VWZT01000931.1:151793-183994 GCA_013397055.1 Pachycephala philippinensis
GTGCATGGATACCCACGTGCATGGATAACCATGTGCATGGATAACTGAGTGCATGGATACCCACGTGCATGGATAACCAAGTGCATGGATACCCACGTGCATGGATAACCATGGAAGGCTGTGGGCAGGCGGGGAAAAAGCTCATTTTGTTATGGCCTCAGGACACTGAGCTAGAATCAGTGTAACAGGAAGGTGAAAGTTATTGAGCCACAAGCTTTCTCTCAGATGGTTTTCTCTTCAGAAGTTTACTTTGCCTCCCAAATTAAATCTTTTGGTAATATTCAATACTTTAAAAAAAAAAAAAAACCCAAAACATTAAGTTGTAGCAGTGTGTCCACAGTTATTTATTACCTGCCTTGTGGTCTGAACAAATATGATTTTGTTATTCTGTGTTGTCAATAGAAAAAGCACATATGGTTTTGGTTGACAAAATTATGATAAAATTCACTGTATCCTAAAAAATGATTGAAAAGTTTGCAGATGGTTTCTGGGCATACTAGGGAGGGGGAGGATTGAATTTCAATAAAAGACGTGCCAAATTTTTTTCTCTTCTTACTGTTCACCCTGTTTCCACATCCCAGCTTTTTCCTTATTAGATATGAGGGTAAAGCAGGTATCCAGCCCAGAACTCATCTGTTTCTCTTTAGCTTTTGGCATTCCATCACACTTGGTCATGTTCACATGATGTTATACCCAGGTCCCTTCACAGATAAACATGAAATGACATCATAAGTCTCAAGTCACAAACAGCAAAACCCAATTACGGTAATCTAAAGAATTTTGCACACCAAAAATTTCATGTTTGATGAATATTCCTGATCTGAAGGTTTGCAGTTAATCTGAGTCCTTTTTTTTCTTTTCTTTTTTTTTTTTCTTTTAAAACTAAGTTCTCTTCTTCTCAGTTCTCTTACTCCCCAAGGGACAAAAAATTGGGGACAGGGCCAGAATTGCCAACCCAGGTCAGCAATTATCTTGTTTGGTTTGAACTGATAACCCCCTTTTCCTCCGTGCTTTTCTCTCAGTCAAGGCAAGCCCTTCCATGGGCTTTGCTGCAGCTGCTTGCGGAGCTCTTGCACGTTCTGTAAAACAAAAGACCCGTGCAAGCTCCGCTTTGTGCACTGCATCTCCAAAGCGTCTGTACTAAGAGATTCCACCTGTCATTGCAGAAATACATCTTTCTTCTACTTTGTCTTTCTGGGGAAAATACTTATTTAACTTTCTGCTTGTCCCTAGAGGCTGCAGTCACTGGGGCCCTGTGAATGTGCTGGCTGGGTGGGCTGGCAGTGGGACAGACCCCTCGGGTGCTGAAGGGAGCAGGGCCTCGGAACTGCACGCTGGAGATCTTGAATTAACCCCCATGCACTGGGACCAACCTGCTCTGCTAAAACAACTGGTGGGGAGCACCTCTCACCTTCTCATGCTTTCCAGTAATTTGGGAACAGACTTCAACCTGTCATGGCCATTTTCCTCTACGTGATGCTCATGGTAGTTGATGATCTGCTACATCAACACCTCTAACAGCTGTTACTGTGGTGTGCACACTCCATGTGGTGATCAGTGGGGGCTGGAAAAACACAGCCTGGGCAGGAGAGTCTGCTTTCCCCAGGAGAGGGTGGAGGGAGAATGTCCTCACTGTGTCTGAACAAGAGGCGAGCTCTGAACTCCGTCCCTGCTCCTTCTTTTGAGCCACATTAGTGACGGATAACCCAGAACACTCAGAATTTATTCAGCTTGCCAGAATATTTCTACCTCTGCCAAACCTGTCACTGGCCTTCAGCGGCTGTCATCCTGCCTGCCTGGGATGTCCGGGGAGCAGCAAGCCAGCCCGAAGCAGATGGATGATTATTGAGGGGAGAACATCTGGAAGGTGTCACTGGAGTGTTAGTAGCTCTCCCTGTCTATGAGCTATGCCCAAACATGTCGATAAGTTTCCCAACATGGAATTCATTTTTTCTAACAGGATACATGTGGAAGTTCATGTTTCAGCAGTGGCCAGAAGTGGCTTTTTTCCTCTTCAAAAAGATTTGTGACCTCTTCTTCAGGCTACTGTAATGTGATTTATTTGGGTCTCCTCTCAGAGAGCATTCAGGGGGCCCAGTAGAACAGAACACAGGAGCACAGGCTCCCAGCTCCAAGTTCCTGGGAGCTGTGCTCCATGACCTGCACCCTCTGCCCATGAGCCCCGAGCGCAGTGACACTGGCAGGGTCAGGGCTGATGCCAGCAGGGATGCTCCATGCCAGGGGCCTTGTGTCCGGAGCCGCCAGGATACACTGGGAAGGCCAAGCTGGGTAAGGACAGCGAGAGTCCCTGTGCAGAGCAACTGTGGGAGTGCAGGACACAACAGAGGGATGTTTCCCATGCCACATCTGCACCCAGCAGCTGCAGCCAGCTCTGGGCACTGTCTGTGCTCCAGAACCATCTGGGACATGAAGGAAAACGGGACATGTGCCTGCTACGGCATCAACCACAGAAACACAGGCGTACAACAGCGCCTGTGCCTCCTTCTAGAGCCGCTCTGATGCTGGAGAGGAGCCCAGGGACATGGAGGGTTAGAGCCCAGCACCCGGAGATGTCCACGCTCACCCAGCCATAGCTGTTCAGTCCAAGGGTCCCTGTCCTACAGCACTGACACACCTTCTCTATAGGCAATTACTGCACTGTGCAAAGGAAAGATTTTGCAAAGCCTTGACCAATGACCAAGGAGCAAGATGCTCCCCGTGCCCACACGTGCTTCCAGCAGAGAACCAAATCTTATCTAAAACTACTTTCTCATTCAGCATCTCTCCAAGCACATATTAAAATAATCAGTTTAACAATCACAATGACCCCAGACAAACACAGCAGCTGGAGGATCCATAGCAACAACTCAAACAACATCCTTGCAGAACACGGCACATCACGTGCCTCTCCCAACACCACACCTCTGGAGGTACTTTCCCAAAGCGACCATGGGAATAGCTTGGACAGAGAGCAACACACTTTTATGCCTTGTCTGCGCCGCCAGCCTCCATCCAAGGCCCTAAGAGGCAGGGTCAGCACTCTGCATCACTGCAAGTCCTTGGTATAATGCTTGAACCTCTAACCCACCAGTTCAGAGGGAAGAATTCTACCCAATAAACCTTCCTGACATGCAATAAAATAACACATTTATTTACTTGCTTGAACCCACCAATGTGCTGTTCATTTCAGTGATTGATAGAATTGGGTTATAATAAGCATATTTTATTATTGAAAAATTTAATTTAAGGTTTAAACATAAAACAAATGGTATTTTCAAATCTATTTTAATGGAGACTATCAAAACCACTCCATTGCCATAAGGGAAAAATTCTGTCTCCATATCTGTTATGTATATATGCATAAAATCTTCAGCCTACAAGTCAAAGTCGCCTGTCCTTCTATCAATCCATCATTCTGAATATAGAATACAGAAAGCCTTATTTTTTCACTTAATTTTCATTAGATTCTTGAGGGAATTAAAATAACACAATAATGGGCAAATGCTGCCACTACAAATCCAAATGACAGCAATGAATCTACTTATGGACAGGATTCGGCCAAAACTCCAGCTTAGAGTGCCAAGTACAGAGCAGACACCCATAAAAGTACACTTAGAGCTTACTGTGTCAGGTAGGTAAACAATCTACTTCAAGTCCAGACAGGAATATCACTCCTTTAATGTCTGGTGTTGCCTGGTGCTCACAGTCACAGACTCACCACGTCCATCCTCATGCCGCGTTTCCCTGCCCAGGTGTCAGCCGAGCAATCCTCACAAGCACCATGGCACAGGGCCCAATCCAGCACCCTGCCAGGACACCTCTGGCCTTCCAGCAGGACTGGAGAGGCACCACATGTGTGGACTGACTCTCCCTTTTTTTGTGCGCCTCATGCCATTCACCTCTCCCCACAGACACACTTGGAAAGATATTTGAGAATATATTGAGAGAAGAACTTCATAAAGCTTTTTCCTGGCACTTTCCAGAGACCTCGCCACGGCCAGTGAAGACATCACCTTTCCCATCTTTAAAATAAAAAATTGCAAAAGATATTGTAGCGATATGGCAGGAGAAAATCCTAAGCCCCTTGCCTTCTCCCTCCCCTCCCTTCTCCTTCCCCATGGCTGCAGGTGCCTGCTGTGTGACACAGGTTTTTCAGGATGGTCTTTCAGCCCCATCCTCTCACTTGAGTGGTTGGAAGATACCTCTGCCCAGCTGGTGGCCCCTGAAATGCTCCCCTGCAGCCCCAGCCAGGGCCACACCCTGAGCTAAAAGCTCTCAGGCCACCACAGCTCAGCAAAGCACCGTCCCGGGTCAGGAAAAACAGATGCCCACAGGTGGCTATGCTGGCCCCACTCTCCTCAAACCCCTGCTCTATTCCTGTTGTTTATTTGTGAACATAGACAAAACATGTTTTAAATTTGAATATAGTTAAATAAAATGCCATGTGGCTGCCAGCTTGTTGTTCATAAGTAAGTTCAGCTTCAGCCACGTGCTGAAGTTCAGGTGGGAGGAATGTTCTCATTCACATTTTCCTTACATTTTCTTAAAACACCTCAAACCACAGCAGCACATGAAAAGCACAAGGTGTCGGCTGGACTCTTGTTTGATAATTTTTAAATTACTTAAATGATGGTCTATATTCTAATGGGGTTTGCCCACTGCCCTGATAAGTCAACAGCTTCACCTCCTCAGCAGGTCAGACCCTTGGTACATTTTGCCTTCCTGCAGGAAAGAAATTTATCTTTTGCAATGACTTATTCTTTCCCTGGATGTTCCTTCAATGCAGGTCTATTGTTTCAGGGGAAACAAATGTATTCCTTTAGCAGGTTTGTGCCTTCAGTGGAATTTGTGTAAGGAGGTTCCACTGCACAAACACAAAAAGCCCTAATAGATGCGGGCTGGGGCTGCCGCACGCCGGCACATGTCAGGTTTGATGACTGATGGTACTTACACAGATTTACACAACAAAAAGTACATTAAAAGGACGTTAAGATTGTGAGCCAATGTCACAAAAGCATGGAAATTCACATTTCAGGATTTAAACTTCCAATATTGACATGGAATGCTGAATATTAAAATGGGCTCCCATTAGAGTGAAGGCACTGAATAATTTTTAATCTAGACTATTAATTTCCTGAAATTTGTTGTTCTCTCTGCCTCTTAAGGCTTTCACATTTTTAATTAACTTTTTGTTGTGTCCTTGTCTTGTAATTTCTGAGTTGCTCCTCCAGTATAATTACATAATATATGCGGCACGTGTGATAGCTTAATTGGAAACGTTAACCACAATACGCACGGAAATCATAAAAAGCTTCATGAAACTTTGAGAGTAAATGTTTCTACAGCTTTAGCGAGTTTATAAATGGTTGCTTCTAGTATTATTCTCTAATAAAAACAATTACACCTAATGCCAACCCAACCTGGAGTAGAATTAGGAATAAGGAGAAGAATAATTAGTACCTACAGAATCCCTATCACCACAATGTTATTGGTTTCAGGTGGAAAAACAGATTTAGGCACAGGCAGCCAACATTAACCCCCCTCTCTTTGATCCCTTGACCCCCGGGTCTGGCGTTATTCCTACAAACCCCTTTTGGATCCAAAGCTTTCAGATGTTGAATTGTTCTTAGGAGATGGGGAGCACTAAAATAAATGGGAACTGAAGGTGCTTAGAAATGTGTACAGCCTGAAGGATGCGAAGCTAAAAATAGGAAAGTAAATTGTATTTTGATATTTTTTTGTAGCATTCAAAAAGATTATTCCTAAGTTTATGCCAGGTCTTATCCTGCTGTCAGTTCTCTCAGGCTATTTTACAAGACTTCCGAGGAAAAGCGTGAGCAAACCCAACGTGCTGTAACTTTAACTTGCAGCCTTGCTGCAGGAATATGCAAGTTAAACCAGGATAAAAACTCTCCCCTGTAATGACTACTTGCTCTGCTCTGGAAAGGGGCTGGGACAGAGGTGGGGAGAGGAGGACAGGGAGGAAAGCAGAGTGCAATGAGATAAAGCAGAAACTGCTATTTGGAATACAATTTATGTTTGCTAATTCCATTTCTATCCCTCCAGAAGTGAGGCTCCATCTTACAGCATGCTGCAGCCATTTTACCTTCACCAAGAAGAAACAGAAAATAGAATTCTTCATCAAATAACCCAGAATATTGGTTCATGGGCTGATGGGAGCTAAGCAATGGCTAATGGATGATTAAGGCCAGAAGCAATTAAAAAGAGGAATTTTCTTAATATCTCAAGACAACTCTGTAATTCCAAGGCCAAAGGAGCTGTCTCTCTCCAGAAGTGCTCCTACATTTCAATGTTAAACCAGGATTGCAATTCATCAGCTCTTAGGCCCTTTATTTCAAAATACAATCGTTTATTGGGTTCCATATTTGTTGAATTTGCTTTCCTGCCTGCAGCAGCTTCACTTCAGGTGAGCACAAACAGTGTCTCCCATTCCCTTCCAAAGGCAGTGCCTGGGACCCTGCACCTGTCAGGGCCCCGAGCAGCAACACCGAACACAGAACCCAGCATCAGAGAGAGAACAGGGAGGCAACACGTGCAAGAGGACACAGCTTGGGGGAAATGCCTCAGTGGTCAACAGCAGAGAGGCAGAGGGGGGGTCAACGTGTACAATATGAAACATGTCTTGGAAAGAAATGTGTCCGTAAGGCAGGACATGCCAGAGGCTCTCCAAGGCGCCAGTGAAAGAACTGCACCAGGCACATGCTGTCACCACAGAGAAAGACATCGCTGGCACGGGCCCCTTCTGACACTGGCCGGCGCTTGGCGAGGCGTTCTCCAGAGTCTGAGGAAAAGCACGTATCTCATTTATCTGTTCCCTGAGTGAATAATGAATGGACAGGTCCGATGTGCTCTGGAAACAGTCTCAGGTTCTGAGAGTGGCATGGGAGCACATCAGAGCTAAGGCTGTTGGTGAAACAATGGGCTTTTCTGGCCATATTTCATGTCCCTGGATCAAAGTCCACAATTCCTTTTCAGACACTCCTAAAACTGGGGTTTGAGAATCAGGGGAAGACAATTTCTACTGAAGGGAGTTGTCAAAGGAGTATGTCTCAGGTGGTTGAGCATTTTTCTCCCACCAGAAAGTAAAAAGAACACAGGTTATTAGAAGGAATTGTTTTCCTCCTCATAGACAAAACCATACACACTGAAATTTGGACACAAGATAATCCAAGATGTGACAGAAAGGAGTCAAACAGTCCAAGTAGACTGTCTCACCACTACACAGCCCTGTTTACTTGCAAGCAGCCTGGGAATCCTGACCTGAGCAGCTCCCAGAGCTGAAGCCATTAAGGGGTTGAAATTTGGGGTTATACTAAGAAACCGATTTCAGCCTCCACTCTGACTAAAGCCAATGTTAGCGGAACAGTGGCAAGTGCTCGTCATACTGAGCTTCAGCAAAACACCACTATCAGTAACGCTAAAAGCCATGTTGTAGCCGACAAATTGTTGTGGCAGAGCACGACAGAGTCTCCCAAGCGTCCCCGTGCTGCCCAGCCCCAAGTTCGGCTCCTTTCCCACACCGCCTCCACGTCCCATCCAGCAGACACCGAGTCGTCCTCCCCCGCAAGGCTGAGAAGGGCACTTTATTCTTTCCAGGTGTCCTGCCCCGGTTTATTTATGGGCTCACTTTCTTCCCTAGTGTGAGAAACCCAAGCTTTTAGCCAGCTGGGAAGGATTGGCAAGACGCATTTAAAAGGGGAAAAAAATTAGCGACGCTTTTTTCTCTTCAACCTTTGCTCACCTTATCAGTAGGGAATTTTCCAGAGCCTCAGCGTCTGCCCCACAAGCAACAATGCAGGAAGGCACTGGGTGCTGAAACGTGGTCACGTCTGATAAACCTGGGCTCTGGCTTAGGATAAACCTCCCATGAGGAACACGAAGGAAGCCAGACTGGTATTTCTGTTCTCCAGGGCTTTGGTAAAATCACAGCAAGCCCTACACAGCCCAGGAGCCATCGCATCTCTCACAGGCCTGATAAAGTCACCTTCTCCTGTTCCCAAGCCAGTGTGGCAGGGACAGAGAGGAGAGGTCCCCTTGCAGCACCACATCAACCCAAAATGATATCCAGCAGCTCCCAACAGCCCAGGAGCCCAGGAACCCTCCAGCTGGATGAATCTTCTTTTTCAAACGGAAATGGCACAACAGAAGGAACCAGTTGTGCATCACCAGTGGCTCCTCCAGCTGCAAATTCACACCAGCAGCAGGGGGTCTTTTTTTTTTCTGGAAAAGGGGGACAGAAAATGTGTTGCAGCAGCTTCATGAAGCCCAGAATCCCTGTGGGACAAAACCAAGGCAATGTTGGATGGAGCCCACGGGGGCTGTCTTTATCACTGAGCTCCTGCCCTTGGGCTCTTGGTCATCAGAAAGGTGACATGGGAAACATACCAGGAGCTCAGTTTTGAAACGCAGAAGCATGAAGACCCTGGAGAAGTTGTTTCTTGAAAGAAAATTAATCTTGGGTTTATCAAAATGAAGTGTCAGATACCTTTATGCTGATGCGAGATCCTACCCTGCTTGGTTAATGGCAGGTTATTCCTTTTCCTACGCTGTCAACTATTGTTACTGATTGTTAATAGCATTAATATTTCCATCACTTAATTTATTTCATTAATCCCATTCAGGTTTACCATTCCCAGCATATGAACTGTAAATAGCAATAATAATGCCATCAAGGTTAATATCAGTGATGCTGAAGGGTATTATGTAAAACACAGGCTGTGAGCGGCAGCGAGACAGGCGCCTATAAAACCTGCCCGCGCTAGCGGGGGGTGGGTTAAACAAAGGTCTCGTGCAGATTTACGGAATTGCGTTATCTTCTGGAAGAGGTGAAGATTTAATACCCAAAGCCTCCTTTAAATTTCCTATAATGTTCCTCTCTATCCCCCGACTGTAAAAATACAGCCAGAGACATCCATAAGGAATGGCATTTTTAGCTTAAATTATTAAAAGTCTAATAGTGGTTTCAGTTTGTTTCTAAAAGCAAAGGCAATGGTAACAGACAGTTTGTCCCCTTTTAAATCCCAACGTGCAGGTGTTGGGGTGACTCCAGGCAGTGTAAAGAAAAGGTCTGTAACAGAGCACAGGACAAACAAAATTATGGATGTCCCCTGAAAACCAAATGCTGGGTGGGAAGGGGGAGGCAGAGACCAGGGGACCCTGACAAGACACCCCCTGTGCTGGCCGGCTTTCTGGACACTGTTCCCAGACAATTCCATTACACTGCAAACCCAGGGTCGCCCTGAGCACAGCACACAGTTGACTGAGAGAAGCAGGATCCCATCAGCACTACCATACCTGCAATATTTATTACCTCAAAAATAAAAATACATCTGCTACCTAAAGGCTTATCAGCAATTAAAAGGCTGGAATACCTCTATGCAAACGACCATTCCCACAACTCACAGCCCCGAGGGGATGTGGGTCCTGCGTGTTCGCCACCGTCATATCCAGGTAACCCCGCACGTCAGTGCCCCTTTTCCCATGGGGGCCAAGGTGGGAAGCAGAGGGGAACCCCCCAGGGACATCCCTGTTACAGACCCAGCAACCTCAGGAAATATTTGCTAATGTTGCTTTGGAAAAAAAGGGGGGGAAAGATTCAAGAATGAGAATTTAAATCCTACAAGAATTTTGGGAGAATAAGGGAGCTGGTGGTAAAGAGACCACTGAAAATAGGGGCTGAGGGAAAAGTGGGGAAAGGGTTCTGTTTGCCCCTCTGGGCAAATCCATCCTCTGGGATGGATTTCTGAAGATAAAGAACACGTTGGCTTCCTGTGCCTGGCCAGTGGGATTGAGTATTCACACCACTGGATTTGGGAGGAATTTGTAAAAGAGCCGGAGCTATAAAATACCTTTCTGCTCCTTTTTCATGGATGCTGCTGCTGAGGGTGCAGGAGACTGCCAGGGCAGGGAATGGAAAAGGACGTTTGCCATGGAGGACGGCTTCGTCCTGTGCTGGGAAGTGGCCCATCCACACAGACCCTCCTTTCTTTGTTACATCTGCCATGCCTTGAAGAATTAAATTAGATATACAAGAGGGAAAGAGAGAGGGAAAGAGGGAGAGAGGGAGGGCAAGGGAGGAAGGGAGGGAGAGAGGGAGGGAGGGTGAGAGGAGAAAAAAGGCTCAGGCAGGAATATATTTCCTATGTCTGGATAAGGGGAAGGATTCGAGGTAATTGCTTGCTTTTCTCATTGTTCTCAGCTGCCAAGCAGAGATTCATAGAGTGTCTGCAAAGATCTCTCTCTTTTTTCTTTTCCTTCTAATTCTTCACCCCCCCCGAACCCCCATCTGTCCCGATCCCTATCCCTCCCCTTCCTCCTGCTTATTCCACCCTAGGAGGAAAAAAAAAAGTAATTTGTCTGTTTTATTTATGATGCAATGAAGGTATGCTGAACGCATCGGGATAACCTGACACTGGTCAAACTATCTGTCAGCAAAGAAGAACTGCCTTCATACTCCAGCGAGTGCATAATTTAACCATTTCTCTCCCAGAGGCCAACACCAGCCCATCCATTCCCAACACGAGGGTTTGTCACTGCTCCCTCCACGATCAAACCCAGGGTTGTTGGCAAAAAACAGCATTTGACATGTTTTCAATCAACCCTTTATCTTCTCATTTTCGCTAGTCATATACAGATTGTCTGCATGTAATAAAACTTCTGCTTGGAAAAATAGAAAATTATTTGAGATATTCAGATGAAAGCCAGGTCCCAAAACAAGATGGAACACACAAATCTGCCAGCTAGGAAACCAATTCAGGATGGATTTAGGACCCAGATAGAGCCAGACAATTGGATGCTGAGTATGGGGAAGAAATAGTAATGCCTCAGGTCTGAGAGAAGTACAGCTAATCCTTTCCTCCTGATGCACAGGGAGCAACAGCTTCAGCTCAGGGAGAAAATGCAACCCATCCAGTGAGCAGGGTGAGAGGGAAATGGGAGCTAAAGGAGGGAGAAAGCCAGAGGGAAAATAAGAAAATATTAGCAAATAATATTCTGGAAGATTTGAAATGTGAACCCAGAATAAAAAATAAAAAATAAAGAAAATTAACTGCATAAGGTTTTGTTGTTTTTTTTTTTTAATTTTAAAAATTCCAACCAAACAAAAATAATCCACAGAAGCCCTGTTGAAGTGAGATGGAGCAAAGAGGGGAAGGGAATTACTAGTTTCATCCCACCATTATAAATTAGTCCCAGTATCTTTCCACGACTCCCAGTACGGCGCGGGGGGGAGCATGTGTGAGCACGCTGGCTGAGCCAGTGCCAAAGGGGCATTTTCCAGCACGGACTGTGCCGGTGGTTCCCATCCCCACCGAGGGGACGGGGGGATTCCCAGGCAGCTCCCCAGATCCCCACAGCTGTGCCGTGAGTGAGAGCAGCTCCTGGTATGAGACAGGAAAGGACTGGGTGAGTTTGAACAGATTTTTGATATCATAAACACGGCCCTCAGGATTCGGCCCTGGCCGTGTGTTCCCGCAGCAGGAAGCACTGCCAGGCACGACTGCCTGAGCCCCGGGCTGAGCACACCCGCAGCATTCTGATGTTTAATAAACGACAGAAGAAAGTATAAAATAAATAAGAAGAGATTTTGCCCTCTAATGCGATGCATGCAAGAGGGATCAGGGCAGAACTCCAGGAAATGAGGGCTTTGACGAATAGCTGCTGCTCGGGATCTTATTTATTCCTGATAGACCCCAGCCCTCACTGCCACAATCAGGAAAAGATTTTATGAATGGGAGTATCTGTAGCAAGAGAGAATGTAACATGGAAGGGAGATAATAGGAAGGGTCAGGTGAAAGCCAAGAGGCGGCTCCTGGGCTGGGCACAGGACACCCCGGGGCCGCTGGCCGGGGCCACTGGCTGGGGCCAGCCGCTTTCTCCCGTGGCCAGGCTGCTCACACGGATCTGCTCGGGAACGAGGGATTGCAGATTTCAGTTCTGGGTTTATTCTGCATCCCTGAGAAACCAGCAACTGGAATTCACGTATATTTTCCTTTGTGAGATTATTTAGGACTCAGTCCTTACGGCTATTTGTACGCTTACCTATCAATATACAGGTATGAAACACACATTAAGATAAAAACAAATATATTTGGCAAAACATACAAATAAAGACATAATTTGTATATGGAGAAGCAATTTATAAAGGATGAGATTCTGTAGCAAATGTATCAAAAACAGGCACATGGTGCTGCTTCTCTTGTCATTCAGGAAATCCCACATCCACACAAAAATAATGAACAATCACGTTTTTCACACAAAAATTGCTCCCTAGTAATTAGTGTATTTGGGAATAAAAAGGAAGTCCTTTTTACTTCCTTGTTCACCTGTATTTTTTCACTAGGGAATGAAGAAATACTATGAAATTACAAGGAGCCACACTCTTTTTCGTTCATGACAATTTTAAATATTAAAATACAAGTAGAGGTCAACCCAGCAGGCACAGATTTTATTGTCAAATCACAACTAAAATCAAAATTATTTAAAACAATTTAATTTTGTTAAAAAAAAATACAATGAGACTTAAATATTCTGTGCCTGCTTTTAACTTGTACCAGTTCTTAAGGCTGAGTCCTAAACCTGCAAACAGGACACCTATATCGAGAACAGTTACATTAATATAAAGGCAGGAGCCCCAATAACATCATCCTAATTCCGAACAGGTTGAGTCACCTCCTCAAATCCACAGGTAAAACCGACTGAAATGAGATTCCGAGTCTTTTCGACTGACAAGGAGCTGCACAGTTCTGAACGCTGTTTTCTGTTTGGGATTTGGAAGCGTTCGTAATTTGTGTTTGCCAAACCAGCCGGGCTGTTCCAGTGGGGAGATGGGATCGGCTTTCCGTCTGCCCGAGATCCCTACAGAAATCTGACAACCCTCCTTCACGAGCCCCTCGTTCAGTAACTGCTCTGCCATTTGGGGTTGCTTCTTTTCCACCTGACTTGGCTCCACAGAGCCCAAACCACACATTTAAAAATGGACTGGAATGTCCCGAAACAAAATTCGTTATTAACAATAATTCTCCCATCCCTCCTCCCCATAACACTGAGCGCAGATATGCTGATAGGAGGGAATTTACTCAAAGCAGTAATATTTTAATCAGAGACTTAGAGCAAATTAAAATCATACTTCATAAAAATCATACTTTGTAAATTATGTTTGTTAAAACATGTTTTGTAAAAAATCATCCTTGGTAAAATAAAATAACTCCCACTCCATTTCAAAATGATCAATTTTTAAAATAAAAGTAGAAAATATTTGCAGAGAAAAAAAAAAAAACCAAACCAAAAAGACTAAAGCAGGTAGCGAAAAGCAACTTTAAAAATAAATTCACAATTCTCATTAGCAATGTAAAAATTCTCTGGAATATGGATTTCTATGACATCCAGACCTACATTTGCAGAGCTGGCTCTGAGGATATTTTTGTTTATGTGCTCCTTTGCTGTAATAAAAGCAAATAATAAAATGCTAGTGCTATTTCCTGGAACGCATCCATGGGGGTTTTTCCACCTCAGATGAGTGACGGGCATAGACAGTGCCAGACCATTTCTACCCGAGTTTAAAATAACCCTAAACAATTTCTATAATCTGTTTTCAAGGGCAGCTTGTTGGTAACACGAGATTTTTTCCACAAACTCCAGAATACGTAATTCCTAAACTGTTTTATCGTTTGGCTACTGAGTATTTCTTTCTCAAGAGATGTACTTCAGAGCCTCGCACAGAGAGATCCCGATTCTCCCCTGGCTGAGCTCTTTGTACGTCTGTCCCTTTCCCATATATAAGCATGGAAGAAGCATACAGAATAAAGGCTGCTTCCCAGTGCTGTGACAGCCCACACTTGGGGCTGCAAACCAAAAATAATTCCCTGTATTTGCCCCACTCTGTTAGCTTTTCCCTTTTTGGGATGGTGCCTTAATTAAGGATTTTGCCTCTCTCATCTGCATTGCTATTAAATTTTAACCCAGACGTGCAGCCTTTGCTTTTTCCACCCCTTTTATGATTCCCGTTAGGGCAGCCCCCGGCCCCCCACGTCCCTCCAGCCTCTTGCTCCCCACATTGGATTTTTTCCTCCTTAAATCTCGGGCTCTTCCCGCTGGCCTTGTGCACTACCAGGGAATCATTTGCTTTCATAATTTACATTTTTTTCTCTCCATCTCTCAGGGTTTGGCAGGGGATGCTGCCGGACACAGCCTCACTGCAGGTGCTGTTCATGGATGGCGAGTGCCCTCTGCAGGAAAACACCCCCAGCCAGGAAAAACCCTTGGAAATCGGGGAAAACAGGAGCAAAGAACTCCTGCTTGATTATGATTTTTACTCGTTTCATTCTTACACAGACCGTCAGCACTGCTGGTCCCTGAGCTGAACTTCTCCAAGCTGCTCCATCCCTCCCAGCCCCACGGCAACATCCCAGCCCATTCCATATGGAACCAGATCCAAGAAGGGGTTTCCTTTCTCAGGTAATGTTTTCTGGCAGGCTCTAAAATCTCAGCCACATTATTTCAGAGCACACACACACAGGATTCCTGCTTTTGCTGCAGCAAAGCTGCGCAGGATGGAATTTTTATTAGTTTTTCCCAAAAAAAAGCTCTTTAGGAAATTCCAAATCAAATCCTGCTCAGACCCCTGTCCTGAACGACAGCCTTTGCTGTGTGTGCCCTGCTCGCTCTCCTTTTTAAACAGCAAATTCTGATTAGGTTTTATATATATATTGATAAAATCAATGCAAAACATTGGCTGGGAGAAAGCTCAAGTGGCAAATTTAAATCAAATAAAAAATAAAATAATTTTTAAAAACCAACAAAGAGAACACTTTTAAGGCAGGTCTCTAACCAGGGCCTCCTGAAAGCCTTTTAATCAAAGGCCAGGTCCCACACAGGGACCCCGCTGCCATGGCCATCCCCAGCCATGACTCCATCGCCAGCCACGACTCTGAGCTGTGTGTCTTGTGGCAGAGGGTGGGATTAGGAAAAAAACCCTTCTCTAAAGGAAAAGCATTTTGAAAGACGTCATGAAATGCGAATTTACTCGTCCTTTCCAAGAGCTAATAATGCCTGTGCAGCACAATAGGCATCGCTCACCATGCCACGGGCAGACTCCAAGGCTCCTTTCTCTGTCTCCCCCTTTTTTAAGGATATCACTTATGCAAACCTCACCCGGCCTCTGCCTCGAGATTGTATATCAGAGCAGCAGGGGGGCTGATGAAGTGCTCATTTTTTTACATCAGTCTTATAAATTGCTCTCCCCATTAATTGTTTCCATGGAAACAATGCATTTGGCTTGGATGGGGATCCTGAAAAATTTTTAATGGGATTCTTAAAAATGTGCAGGAAGCAGGTAGGGGGTAGAGGAGGTGCTCTCAAACACCCTCAAAAGAGATCCAGCCTAAGTTCTACCAACATGTGCTGTTAATTGCTTGTGGCCCAAAGCTGCCAAGCCTGGAGTCAGTCGAGGATCTGAAAACATTATTCAAATGACCAGGGAAAAAAAAGCTCCAAAAGGGCAAGTACAGATTACGTGACAGCAGAGATGAGAATTTCCAAACACCTCCTGGCAAAACACAGCCATGAGACCATGACCAAATAACAATTCTTTAATGTCACAGCCTTAACTAATAATTTAAGCATGAGCAGTCCTTGATAACCCATCAGATCCTCCAGCGAACGCGGTGCTCCGCGCGGAACCGCCGCGCTGACAGGGACAGCAGTAGCGACACGGCCGTGCACACCCACCTTCCCCTTCTCCACTCCTCCTGCGCCTGAGAGGATTTTTCTTTTAATTTTTTTTTCCCCAGCAGGGAAAGTATTTGTATTACAGGGTATGAAACTAGTCCAACATGCAAGCTTATTTAATTTGGAAAATGTGTGGCTAAATGCCACTTGTTATGGGATTAGTTAACAGCTGCAAGTCTGCTACTGTGGAAAGAATTTTTTTCAAGGAAAAAAAAAAAGGAAAGAAAAGGATTTAACCGCGAGCTGCTCTGTGCTGTCTCCCAGCGTTCTGTGTGGATTTTTGAGTTCCAATTCGGGTGTCTCAGCTCTTGGTGGGGTTGTCTTCACTCCACTGTCAGCTGAAGCCATCTACACTTACATTAGCTCCTCCCAAGTAGCTCCAAGTGTTAGCAGCGAGCCTGGAACCCAGCCCTGGAGCTGCCCAGCATGTTCAGAGGAGCCAGCCCAGCCCCACGGTGTGATCAGCAGCAGCTCCGGGCTCACTCCGGCACAGCCGGCTCGGCCCAGCCACCCTCTGCCTCCAGTGACAGACACCCACAAGCGTCAGGTTACTGGCAGCTCTCAAGTTATACCTCCAGCTAATCCCGCAGTGCAGACAGGCTCTAAATTACTTGTTAAAAATCCTGTCCTCGTCCTCAGTGTCCTCTGGTGTCCTCCATCACTAAGTGCTGCTAATGAAGGAGCAGATCATCTTTAACACATCAGTCACACAAGCCAAACCCACCAGTCACTTTATTTTCCATGACCTCCCTGCATGACCAGAACAGATATTTCCATGCAGATGCCAAGAAGCAAGTTCCTAAATCACAACTTGCTCCTCCCAATCCCAAAGTGCTTCTCATTAGTATCCCATTGCTGTCCTCTTTCCTACTCAGGAACACCTTATGTTAGAATCATGGAATGGTTTGGGTTGGAAGGGACCTTAAATATCATCTCATTCCACGCCGTGCCATGGGCAGGGACACCTTCCACTACCCCAGGATGCTGCAAGCCCCGTCCAGCCTGGCCTGGGACACTTCAGGGCTCGGGCAGCGACAGCTTCTCTGGAGCTGAGGCCCTTTGTCAGCCTCAGTTATTGGGTATGAACCACAAATCAGGTGCTTGGTTCCAGGCTCAAGGAAGGACACGGAGCCACTCCAGGAGCTGAGAGAAGCAGCCGCCTCCCAGGGAAGAAGCCACCGCAAATCCTCGCCTTGGAGAGGCGTGAGGAGGAGGATGGCTGGGAGGGGAGGAAATGCACTGCTGAGCACAGCGGAGGCTGCTCAGACAGTGTCGCTTCCCATTCCAGGCTCTGCATCTCACTGCTGCTCAACCTACAGCACAACAGTCCAAAAGGTTTTCATGGCAAAAGCCGTAACAAAGGAAATAAATCCATTTGTCACTCCCTATGACAGATGTGACCCAAATTATCTTTGCAGAAAATGTATCCTAGTGGATCTACTGCTCTGGAGGGCAGGAGGACTTTGTGCTTCTGGGCACAAAATGCTCGAGGCATCCCAGTGAGCTACAGCAGGGAGGGGGACAAAGAAGTTGGGATCAGACCCCTGAAAAATTGCCTGTGCCTGCAGCTGTCTCAGGTCAGTCATCTCTGAGCAGAAGCCAATGTGTGCTTCTCCCAAGGCTTGGGGGGGCTTTCTCCAGCCCTCGGACCTCTGGAAGTCCATCTCTCCACCTCAGAGCTTCTAACAGAAACCACAAATGGGGGTTTCTTCAAGAACAACTTGAAGAAGGTGCTTTGCAGGCTGTCCTTGGAGCAGAGGAGAGCCTGTACAAGGCCTGAGCTCACCAAACCCCATGTATTAGCTCCAGCCAGTCTCTGCAGAACTGGTGCTATCTATCCTAGCTGAAATTGTTTCAATCCTGTATTTATTCCCATAATTTAGAAACAACACAAAGATAGTCACGTCACATGGCAGGAAAATTCCCCTTTGGCTGTTTCTTTTGGATACCATAACCCGATTACTTTCATGTCACATGCACACAAATGATCACACTGTGCTGACACATACCCTGCAATTACGTGGACACAGACGGATGTTACGTGGCATTTTTCTGCTGGAAGTGATACCCTGACAGGGGGAGGATGGAGGTAGATGGACCAAGTTTCTTAAAATCACATTTCTGTTATACCAGTGCCAATTCCTTGGCCACAGCCTGAGCCAGTGTGCATCTGCTCAGCACAACCAAGACCTGACTGTGCAGAAAAAGCTTTTTCCTTGCTGAAGCTCACCAAACTGGAGGTCATGGCCAGGCTCCCCTGTGGCTGCACACCCTTGGAAAGGGAGCGAGTGCAGGACAATGGGGTGTGGTGGCTGCCCCCACAGCGTGTGCAGGCAGAGGCTGCGCCTGCAGCTTTGTGCTCAACGGCCCCAATGGACGTGTAATACTGATGAGCACGTTGTGCTGAGACAAGGTACCAGCAGAGGGGCTGGTAAAGACCTTTGAAAGATCTTTTTAAAGTGCTGGAGATAAAAGCTACACACACACTTTTTAAGTGTATCAATATCTCATTCACAGTGATGAGCAGCAAACCAGCCCAGGGTTCCTGGTACTTTACAGGGCTGCATAAGCTGGATTTGCCATTTCAGTTAACAAATATAATCCCCCCCAATAAAATTTAAAATAAGTGGGGCATGATAACTCTTTTCAGCAAGCAAGACTCCCAAAGTTACGTGTGAGTGCTCAAGCAAGCATTCCCTGGCCTGTGCTCCTTGGTATGTCTTCACACAGCACAGAGAAGTAGAGTCCCTGTCCTGGAAAGAGGATCAGCACATCGAAACTTCAGGCACATCCCCAGCTCTACTGGGACCTGCACGCTGCAGATGCTATAAGTGGAAAGCAGTGTGCAGAAGAAAGCTGTCATTTCCTTTATTTCCTTTATCTTAAAAGGGCCCAGACTGGGTAAATTCTGTTTCTCACAATGCTACAGCAAAATTTTAGTTTTCTGTGATTCCTTTTTAAAAATGACAGAACAAAAATCCTTGTTTCCAAAGCCGGAGGTTTGCAGCCTCCCTTCCCGGGGGAGCGGGGCGGGGCAGCTAGTGAAGGTTTTTTTCCATTTGTCCACATGTAAAGCTGGGTCCACTTTAAGTGAAACAAGTGAGAACTGGGTTTTACCATTTCAGAAATGAAAAGTATTTATCCTCAAGACAGTAAAAGATCTTTTAAACCTTGCTGATGCAGGGGAGGAAATGGGAAGTTTACAAATGTAAAGCTCCAGCCCTGCACACCCAGCCCCACTCCTGCGCAGGTGGAGTTTACTGCAATCAATATGATTTCTCCACCAGCACAGTCACACATCAACAGTTCTGTATTTGCATCTTTTATCAATGCAAAAGTTGCTTTCAAGAAGAAAACATTCTTCACAGCAAATTCAAAGTTTGCCCAGTTTAAAAATTATTTAATAGACTCATGGAATGGTTTGGGTGGGAAAGGACCTTAATGCCCATCTCATTCCACCCCTGCCATGGCAGAGACACCTTCCACTACCCGAGGCTGCTCCAAGCCCCATCCAGCCTGGCCTTGGACACTTCCAGGGATCCAGGGGCAGCCACAGCTCCTCTGGGCACCCTGTGCCAGGGCCTCCCCACCCTCACAGGGAATAATTGCTTCCCAATATCCCATCCAGCCCTGCCCTCTGGCAGTGGGAAGCCATTCCCTGTGTCCTGTCCCTCCATCCTTGTCCCAAGTCCCTCTCCAGCTCTCCTGGAGCCCCTTTGAGGTCTCCCCAAAGCCTTCTCTTCTTCAAGCTGAACAATCACAATTCTCTCACCCTTTCCTCAGAGGGAAGGTGTTCCATCCCTCAAAATCATCTTGGTGACCCTCTTTTCTCCCACCTCATGAAGTCACATAAAGCAAATCCCAACTGCTCACCAGAAAAAAGAAAGCTATTTGCTAGAGCCCTGATAATGTTTAAAAATATATAGTCAAACATCATGCTAAGTGGAGGCCTGATAAACTAAAGTCCATCTCTTACACTAACCTTCAAGGTAAAATTAATAATTAATTGGTAAAGCCAGGACATGGAATGATTGCTATCAATATTTTAATACTTTTACTGCTAATTTCATTCTCCCTCCGTATTCTGCTGCTGGAGAAGCAGAAGAGCTGCGTGTGCACTTGCAGTGCGGCCCCTGCCTCAGGGCCAGCACTGGAGGAGCAGTGTCACCCACAAGTGTGCCTCAAACATCCCTGCTGCCGGAACCCAAACCCAGCATCCACGCTTTGTTACGTGTCTGGCACCGGCACGCTCCGGCCTTCCACGGCATCTGCTCCAAGCCAGGGCCACCCCCGTGGAGACAGCAGGCAAAACTAGGAGGGCTTTAATGAAGATAAGCAAAATGCAACTGAAATCTTCCCCAAGCATTAGAAATATCTATTCCCTCTCCTGCAACACAGTAAGGAAAACTTTGGCCCAAGAGGAAAACTGCTGGGAAAGTTGTGAGGAGGTGATTTCAGGTGGGTGCCAGGGCCCAGGAGTGGGGAGCAGGTGGGTGGGCAAAGGAAGTGAGATGAGTGCTGCCCTCACTACTGGAAGGCAAAGTGTGTCCTGCCTGCTTTATTTACTCTTTATTAGTTTAATGAGGCTGTTTCCTGGGAGTTTAATTACCATAATAGAGACAATTCCTTTCTTAACCCTCTTTACAGCCTGGAAGAGAAAGAGCCTCTGACAGGGGAATGTGGAACACACGAGCAACACTGTGTTTGCATCAGCCCGAGCAGAGCCCCGACACCTTGGGCACACGGCCACAAACCTCCCCCCGGGGGGGTCCCTGCTGTGGGGGGGTCCCAGCTGGGCTCCACTGCCCAACCTCGCCCAGCATCCCGTGAATGGCTGAGCTGGAAGGCAGCGCTGCAGAGCTCTGCTGCAGAAAAATTAAAAGCGCATGATTAATGCTACATAAAATGTGTGGGTTCCCAGCCTTTGAAATCGTACCTCTTCATCATTTCCATTTACAGTTTACTAATGAAATTAGATATGGTAAAGGGGTCCTTTCTTTCTTTTTTCCCTTAAATTGAGTGTACATTTTTTTAGAGTTAAATCAACATATTTTCCGTTCCATATTCAGCAAGAAATCAGACAATTAAATGTGAGGGGTTTTTTTCTGGTGCTGCTAAGAGATATTTCTATGGTGTTGCCATAATACATACAGCAATTTACTGTATTAGACTTACATGTCTGTTACTCTGCACAACAGATACAACAGATCAGATTAGAACAAGGTAAAGAGGCAGCGAGGATGAAAAGCACCAGATCTAAGAGGACAAAACACACAGGCTCTGAAAAGCCACAGCAGAGCTGTGCTCACCCAACCGGAAGGCTCTCCCAGCCCACTTCATCCACAGCTACACAATCCAGACAACACCCTGCAAAAGCAATTGCTAAACCCGTAATAAACTTGTGCCAGAGCCCAAAATCCAAAACAAAAAATCCTTGCCTAATTTTCTTCTAATCCAGCCTCACAGAAGGAATAAGGCACAAAGTCCTGATTCCTGGGCACCACAGTGTTGATGACAGGAAGCCATTAAAATACCACTGTGAGGTCACAATCAAATTAAACGAGGCCAGAGACAAGGGTCATGCTGGTGTGACACATGCACGGTGTCCAGGTAAGTTATATACGCACCGTGCCCAGGTGAGTAACACGCATGCAGTGTGCCCAGTGAGTAACATGCCATGCCCGTGGGTGTTACACACAGGCCGTGCCCACTGCAGCCCCAGCTCAGTCCCTCCCAGGACAGCTCTCTGGCATTGCTGGCCTCTGGAACACTCACTGAGCACAGGCCAGTGACCATCGGGAGGGAATTCTCAGATTCTACTCTTTAAAAACATGGGGGGGAATGGGTGTTTACACAGCTGTCACCTTAACACTGGAACTGTAAAATGCAGGTGAAATGAAATAACTAAAGGCATTTCCCCCAAAATTCTGATCACAGAGTTGCCCCAAGAGCAACAGGATTTGTGAGCCTCACATTCCAACGCTGCATGTTTAGATGAACGCTATCTTTTCTGCAGTGCAGTTTGAAGGTTTGGGCTTGGCAGTAAGAAACTGCACTCTCACTAAAATTCATCCATGGATATCCCCTTTGAACGCTTCTTGGATGGTTATTTTCACTAACATTGTGTTTATTAGCAGAACAGAGGGAGGACTGTAAAGCAGGATCACGGGAGAGTTTGATTTCCAGGCAGTGATGAATGGCGGGGGAGGCCAGGTCACCCGCCTGCAACATCAAAGGGGCGACTGAACCAGCAGCACACTTGAAGTTAGTTAAAATGCCATCACCATTTTCTGAGTTTTGCTTTTTTCTTACATTTAAAGAAATTATATTCCCTAGTGCTGGCCTCAGCCATTATTTCCAGGTCTCTGATGATACCCAGGACTCTATAAAGGCATTACCTGCTGGCGTGCCAAGGAGGATTTGCCACATGGTTTAATTGTGATACGACACGCTCCTGTCCTCGCCATGTCATTTAAAGAGCTTCAACAACATGCTTTATGCACCTTCCCATGGGCCTGCCCCATCCTAAGGCACCAGAATTAAACTGCCAAGGAATTTGTGTGGGTCTGGTTCCTTTCAGGCTAAAACGGGACAGATTCTTCCAGAGCTCTGCCCTCCTTTTCTGTTAACAGGGAGTGAGGAACCAGGTGTTCTTGCGGTAGCACATGGCAAGAGAGGCAACTCCTAAAGCCTTGGAGCTGAACCAGACACAGGCTAAAGAAATAAAGTTGTGTACTATATGCACATTTACAGTTAACAAAGATGAAAGCAGTCTCAAACTGACTACTAAGCACAAGATATGCTGGACTGCTTTGGATTGAAAAGGACCTTAAAGCCCATCCAGTCCCACCCCTGCCATGGGCAGGGACACCTTCCACTGTCCCAGGGTGCTCCAAGCCCCTTCCAGCCTGGCCTGGGACACTGCCAGGGATCCAGGGGCAGCCACAGCTTCTCTGGGCACCCTGTGCCAGGGCCTCCCCACCCTCACAGGGAAGAATTGCTTCCCAATATCCCAATTAACCCTGTCCTCTAAATATGTGCATTCAATATACTCAAATAATTAATATGTGCATTGAATGAACCAAATCCTCAGTCAAGCCTTTCTAAGGGTGGGTGGAACACAGAGAAGACCTGTGGTAGATCACACACACCTGCTGGGGCCTCTCCTGCGGCCGGCCCCATCGCTGGCTCCTCCATCAGCCATCGCTCTGCGGGGTTTTGGCTTTCCCTGGCGTGTCCTTCCTGCAGAAGTTCTCCTTCCCCGGAGAAACGGACCCGTCCGTGTCCATCTCTTCCACCATTACGTTTAAACAGTAAACGTCGGTGATTTTTGTAATTAACAAGGTCTCATCTGAGCCACGTTCCCACTGCGCCAAGCCCGCTCCAGCACCGAGCGGTTCTGGCGGCTCGGAGCCGGCGCGTGCCCCCTCACAGAGCCCGGCGCGAGCGCTCCTCGTGCCCCCTCAGAGCCCGGCGCGTGCCCCCTCACAGAGCCCGGCGCGTGCCCCCTCACAGAGCCGGCGCGAGCGCTCCTCGTGCCCCCTCACAGAGCCGGCGCGAGCGCTCCTCGTGCCCCCTCACAGAGCCGGCGCGAGCGCTCCTCGTGCCCCCTCACTCACTCACACTCACACCCACACCTGCGCGCGCCCCCCGCCCCGCTGCGCGTGCCCGCGCTGTGCGCTGGCGCGGGGGCACCAGGGGGCAACCTCGGCTCGGGAACCGGCGCGGCCGGGCCGGGCCAGACCCGGGTGAAACAGCTCGGAATGAATAGACACACAATAAACACACACCCCCGCGCGCCCCGGGGTAACTGCGCTCACAGGCACGGCGGAGCCGGGGCGGACCGAGCGCGGCACTGATGGCCGCGGGCTGCAGGGACGCGTGTGACACGTGTGCGACGCCGCAGGGAACGAGGGCAGCGGGATCCCGAGCAGGGGGGGGAAGCAGAGGGAGGCTCGACTCTTTCCATAATAAATTTTACCTACTTTTCACACATTGTCAATATTAGGAAGAAAGAAAAAAACCAAGTTTTTAAAAACCTAATCTCCCCTAAAAAGGCTTTGGGAATCACAGAATCCCAGAATGGTTTGGGTTGGAAGGGACCTGAAACACCATCTCATCCCACCCCCTGCCATGGACAGGGACACCTTCCACTGTCCCAGGCTGCTCCAAGCCCTGTCCAGCCTGGCCCTGGACACTGCCAGGGATCCAGGGGCAGCCACAGCTGCTCTGGGCACCCTGTGCCAGGGCCTCACCCCGCTCCCAGGAAACAATTCCTTCCAATATCCCATCTAACCCTGCCCTCTGGCAGTGGGAAGCCATTCCCCCTTGTCCTGTCACTCCAGGCCCTTATCCGAAGTCCCTCTCCAGCTCTCCTGGAGCCCCCTTAGGCGCTGGAAGGGGCTCTGAGGTCCCCCTGGAATCTTCTCCTCTCCAAGTCAGTGCAGCACCCACCCAGAAACAGGCTGGGTTCTCCCCAAGTGCCCGACTTCACAGCAGGTTTCAGAGCACGGCGGGTACATCACAGGGATGCTGACTCCCTGTGGATCACCAGCTTTCATGGATCACAAGGAGAACACAAAGTCTAGAAGACATGCCCAGGCTGTGGTGTAATGCTGGACATTCCATCACGTCAGGCTTTCCTAAATTATCTCCTGGGTAAACAACCTAAAACCAGCCTCTGTGCTCTGACGTACACCGGCTTGTTTCCCTGGGCATTTTGCCTGGGCGAAGAACCCAGGCCTTTGTCCCAGATTTTTATCTGAAGAATTGCATATATTTATCCAGGCTGGTCCAGCCTGACCCGGACTGCAAGGGCCCAGCCCTGCCCCTGCAGCCAGACCTTCCCCCCTTCTCCTCCCTCTCTGCAGTGACAACAAATCCATCGCCACCGTGTTCACCCAGCATTATCTTATCAAACAGAGAGGGGGGATAGTATTGATCCTTTTCTCCGATTTTAAAAAGAGGGTGAGGGGAAAAAAAAGAAAAGACCCAAGAAGGGGAAAGCGGACAAAGAGAAGCGAAATCAAACCCCTGAGCAACAAAGGAGGAAAACCAGGTGGAAGACGGGAATTGTTTTCTGAAGGCCAGCTAAGTGGAGAATTGAAACGAGGGAGGCTCCGCGAGAGGACTGGGGGATGAAAGGGAGCGAGGGTAAGAAACACAAGGGCTATATAAGTCTGAAAATGGCTAGAAAGAACAAGGGAGAGAGGAGACAAGAATGGAAACCTCTGATGTTGGCAGGAAATGTTGTGATTCTAAAGATGAAACAACTTGTGGGGAAAGAAATTGGGAAAAAATACCCCTGTGTATTTCCTAGGGTGAACTCGAGCAGCAAATGAACCGCGGCAGAGGCGGCTGCCGGACAGCGCTGGGCAGGAACCGGGCAGCGCAGCGTCCTCTGAAGGAGAATTCAGTGTTAAGAAATTACATCCCTTCACAAGGCCAGGAGTTTTCCAAGCCTGCTCCAGCTGCAGCTGCAGATGTGGCTTAAAAACCCGAGCAGGAGGCCCGTCCCCTGTGGCAGGACTATATATTCTGTGGCCATAAGATTATGGCCATGAGGGGAATAAGGAGAGACAGGGCTGGAGAGATCCTTAAAACTGCCAAACTCATCTGAGACGCGTAATAAGGGACATACGTGGAGTCCAGGGAGAGGAACCCGATGGCTTTCTTACTTATCTAGGAAATGATTACAGGAAAGTTTATCGTGTGTATTTTCACTGTCCCCTGCATGTTGGGGGCTCTAATTCCTTTGGACAGGCGCCAGCGTGTCAGGAAAAAAATGCTGGGGAGAGGGAAGGAATAGATTTACTAGAAAAAAACCTGCATTCCTTCCAACCTTTCTGCAGCTTCTTAAAAACATACAAAAAGCCTCCTTCAAGCTGCTCAGTGCCATACCAATTTCCTGTGTAGACCTGGATATTAGTATATGTTTTTCTGTGTCTCCGAAGTTTCCCAAGTTACCTAATGCACGCTCAGCATGGAGCATTTTTAAATGAGTTAGTCTTTATTGAATTATGATTTCCAGCAGTCACTAATAACAAAATTCAAATTGCTCCAGCAGACGAGGATTTGAAGAATGCTGAGAAGAAACTGAGTTTTTAAGAGACTCTAGAAGAGCCACCCACTGCTTGTGTATAGTAACCGTGAGCCTCTCGACGGAATACTTCAAATAGTTAATTAGATTTGCTAAAAAAATAATAAAAAATCAGTCATTAGGCGTTCCCACTCTGGAGACGCTGAATAAAGGCTGTTACTGGCACACCTACGGCTCTGGCAAAAGTGAAGCTAAAAATAGAGGGGGTTTTAAATAAAGTTTCAGGTTTTCATCACACTGTCCCTGCAGTGGGCACGATGCAATTAGCAACACATCTAAAGGAGAAAGAGGAACTTTTATTCCATTAGGACTTCTTTTTTACCTCGGGAATTTCTTCAGGCTGCTAAAGAGGCATTTTTCAAGCAAGGAATAATAGGGAGGCTCGGAGCCCATCCACAGCACGCGGGGCTGGGAACTGCAGCTCACCTGCAAACTGAATTTGCTCTATTTTGTTAACCATTTATTTTGTCTTTACTGGCTGTTCAAAGGGAAGTGTGATAATCCCACTGTTCCTCACTCGCTCAGCAGGGAGTTTAATCTAATAAAGCTATTACAGCCGAATGGATTAAAGCAACGTGAAGCATTAGTAATTTGAGGAGCAGTTAAAGAATGTTAACGCTGAGCCTCTGCGCGGATTCTTCTCCAAACACGATCCCAGAGATGAAAGCACAACTGCTACTCAATATGTCATTTTTCAGGCACAAAATTTAATTCTTTCAGCCTCCTCATCCAGATGTTTATAGTGAGGAGCAAGAGGCTGCCCATTACTGAACAACTGCTGAAACCAGAGGCTGACCAGAATGGGCAGGCTTTCACTCACCCCAGTTTTGATTAATCCTTCTGTTACAATAATATCTTTTTTAGAAAGAGAGATCTGTGACCAAAGTCACCTGATATGATGTATTAGGATGAGCTGCAGTATTAAATCTGAGGGACTTAATAATGCTCCCTGTCTGACGCCCTTGGTGCAGCAGATGTGGAGCATCACTGCCAGGAGGGCTGAGAGCCACGGCATGGCCAGGCAGGGCTGGGATGGATGGATGGATGGAGGGATGGATGGATGGAGGGAGGGATGGATGGATGGATGGATNAGGACTGCAGAGCCACAGCGTGGCTGGGCAGGCACAGGATGGACGGATGGGTGGATGGATGGATCTGGAAATGGAAATTAGTACATTCAAAATTCCTCTTCTGATATTCTTTACTGTATTTCCCATGGAAAAAAAAACCAGCTCCATGCTGACATTTGCATCAATACACAGCAGCAAGGTAATGTCTAGGAAATTCAGGGGGAAACTTGGAAACTGGACTTGAAGCATGAAAGTAGCTGGCAGCTTAACTATGAAAAAATCTATTGTCTCTACATGATGCAAGTTCCTCCACTTAATTCAGTCACTGGTTAATTTGTTTCTTTGTTTAATATGATAGAAACCCCAGGGATCGAATCATTCATAATAAAATTATATTAGTACTTTATTTTTGTCATTTCTGATTGCTCTGAGCAAGCATTATTGAATAGTTTGATCGTGGGATACAGAAAGTTACCATTTAATTAATATGAAAGGTGCCTAAATTTTGAATAATATTGAAGAAAAAAGCCTTAGGATGTGGCAGGAGACTCGGTGTGTTATTAACTCTCTTGCTTTCTGTGCCTTGTTGGCTGTCAGCTTTGGGTGCACTTCAAGTTAGGGATTTAATCTCTGAAGGCTGGAGTTGCTCAGAACGCTGTGGTCAGCACACAGCAGTTGTACTGACACGATGGAGAAGAAGATGATGGCTGTGGGTGTGGGTGGGTGCCACGGGCTGGCTGCTGCCCCTCGGGGTTCTTGGGTTTAGGGGTCACTCATCAGTGATAATCAACTACCAACTGGATGGGCTCAGGAACCATTGGCTTGTTACTGACACTTTGACAATAACCACCAGTGCTGGGGCCACGTGTTCACACAGAAAGAGTCACACAAAAAATGGGGATAAATACTTTCTTAAGTGAAATCAGCAAAGTCCACCTGCCTGACACTACAATAAGGCAAAAAGAAATTTCAGGAATTAAAGGGGCTCTGGGAGCTCACCAAGCGAAAAAACCAAACCAAACCAAACCAAACCAAACCAAACCAAACCAAACCAAACCAAACCAAACCAAACCAAACCAAACCAAACCAACAAAAAACCTTGTATGGAAGCAGGAACAAGTAAAATCTGCTCTATAGAACCTTTAGCCAGGAGGTTTCACAGCACCCCTAAACCTGTGCTCACCTTTTAGGACTCCAATAGTGGGAAGCTTTGTGGGACACCCTGGCCAAGTCACCCTTGGCACAAACAAAAGCTTATGCTCTTTAATATGGTTGATAGAAAATGTAGCAGTGAATTAGCACAGGAGAGGATAGTGAGCAAAGAGAGGAATCGGCAACACGACTGGCAAGGAAAATCGATGTTAATAAGCAGAAGGAAACGTATACTAGAGGCAAAAACTAATGTATTTATAGACTCAACGATATCCCTGATCAACAGGGTCAAAATAAAACATGTTTCTGTAACACATCCTGTTGGAGTATGCCAAAGGAAGTCACTGCAGACACCAACACAGCCAGGTTAAATCAACAAGATTTCCTAATTACCTCTAAGAAGTTTAGAAGGATATTAAACCTTGTACGCCAGGGCTTCTATCAGTCTTTCACTACTGGAGAAAAGTAAGAGACGCATTTTGGGGCGGGATTGTACAGCACCAGTGTCCTCTGAGATTCTTGGGTTCTGCCCTAGAAGATGCAAGAACCATTACAGCCAGGGATGAGGATGAACCAGCAGAACAAAACAGACTCTGCTTTCCCTCAGCACAAAGTCACATTAGTTTGAAATCCCAGAGTCTCTGATTCAATTTGGGAGCTGCAGTGGCGTCCCCAGCAACGCGGCTCATCCATCTTACACTGTTTATGCTGCTGAGCCTCTTTGTGGCTTGCAAACCAGCCAGCTCAGCTCTGCAGCTTTCATCTCACTGTGCACGCTGCCCAGGATTACACCACACAGGAATTTTTAAGGAACCTATGTCTTTCTACTCGTCTTTAAAAGTGAGGCTTTCTGCACACACATCCAGATATTGTGATTTGACGTTCCCACAGAAAATTCTATTTTCTCCCCACAGGAACAGGCCACTGAAGGTATTTATAAAGGCATTAGAGCTCATTCTGCTGCCTTCTGTAAAGACATATTCCCATTTAGTATAAAAATTTCAAATGCAAATTATTTGGTCTTTGTTGATAGAGCCACGGAGTGGGAGCAGGGATGGGGAGCAGCCTGAGAAGTTTGTACAAGTTTCTCTCTGACATCATTATTTCCAATATGCAAAGGCTTTTTTCATTGCTGGGAATAATTTAATCAATGTGCAGGTTATATCTAATCAACTCAGTCCTCATTTTCAGGTCTTAAGCATCTCTCCACTACATTGGCCAACAAGCACAGGACATTGCCATGCTCCAACTTTCCTACCAGACAGAGAAATGCTGTTTGTTATCAATCAGCTCCCTAAAGAGAGGGTTACAGCGTTCATAGTTTTCATTTCCAAATCCAGCTGAAGCATTTTAGAAAGTTCCCGGTGCTCATTACCCATCACTGCCCAACGGCCATGGATGTCTGTTCTTCCCAGACCCTCTTTAACCCTGACCTGCAAGCAGAAGGTACTGGAATGGCACCGTGAGAAAACCCAGGACAAGCTGGTTTGTTTAATATTTCTGTAGGGACAGTTTATCCAGTACTCCCAGTTGATTAAATAGGAACACCAGCAAGGGGAGCTCCCGTTTGGCTGCAGGAGGCTGAGCTCCTTTGCTGACCCCAGCGTTCCCACAGCCTCCGTGCAGCACCCTCGCAGCACCGTCAGCATCAGGCCCTCCACAGAGAGCTTCGGGAGAGCCCACACCAGTGGTGGATAACTTACCAAGGCACATCTTCTGCCAGCTCCTAGCACTTGATAGCTTGGTTACTTCCTGAAGCGTGAGATTTGGATGCTTTGGGATGTTTATTTAATGTATTTGGGAGCATTTAAGTTATTCCTCCCAACACCTCGACTTTCTTGCTTTGCTGGAATGTTTGGCTCCAAAGCACTTCAGGACACATTGTCCCTCGGCAAAGAGGGAAGGTGAGAAAACAGCCGGGGCCGGTTCCCTTCCCCCCTGCTCCCAGCCCTGCTATTCCTCCGAGACCTCCAGCATCATCCAGCAGAGTGTGGAGTCAGCCATGTGCTAATTCTGCACTTACTGCTGGCTCATTTAATCGCTCCATTTCCAGCCCTGTAACCAGAAGAAAGTGTTTCCCTCCGCTAGAATAACCTTCCTGCTCGGCCCGGCTCCAGCGCCAGCTCCGGCGACACTTGCCGGGGCGTCCCGGCAGCAATGCAGCGGCGGGCGGGCCGCGGCGAGCAGCAGGGACCGGGAGCGAGGCGGGGAAGGGATGTGCTGCCGGGGTGCCCGGGGCTCCGCGGGGTGCGGAGCGGCAGGGACGGGCGGGGAGCGGGGCCGGGAGCGAGGCGGGGAAGGGATGTGCTGCCGGGGTGCCCGGGGCTCCGCGGGGTGCGGAGCGGCAGGGACGGGCGGGGAGCGGGGCCCGAGGGGCCGCTCGCACTGCGTGTCCCTGGGCACACGGCGCACGGGGCCCGTTCCAGCGTGTTCAGCATCCCAGCTCTAATTCCTCTGGCTCTCTTCGGGCCTGGAGCGGGCACAACAGCTCGACCTTCCAGGTCCAGCTGTAGCAGGAACTTTGGGCTGTGCTCTGTAGGGTGATGATTTAATACAGGACCATGGGAAGAACCCACTGCACTGCAGAACAGGCACCGAGAATAAACCTGCCAAGTGTTTCACCCTTTGCACTTTGTCCTGCTCCAGCGTTAACTACAATGCTCCGTGGGGAGCAAATGCCTTGATCTTATCTAAACATTTCTTTTGCCACTTTCATCACCTTCTGTAGCTGTGGACTTGTTTGGCAAGTCCCCATTGCAGCTTGAACAAGTGCAAAACCAAAACTAACCAAGAAGCACCTGCTGGGAAAATAAACAGAAACTGATTCTGTTTGTAAAACTTTTCTCCTTTGTTTTGCAAGATATTCACATCTGGGGATATAACTGTCCTCCTTTGCAAGTCCAGTGTAAATAGTTCTTTTCGTTAAAATTAAAATAATCAATGTTTTTAATGCCTGTCAAGGCCTTGCAAATACAAAATGCCGGAGGCTACAAAGGACAAAAAATAAGTCTACGGCTGAAAACATATATTATAACCGGTCCCTTAAACCCTGGTGTGGGATCCTTTTATCATTCCTTCATTCCAAGGTTAGTAGGTTATTAACCTGTATCCTGAGGGAGAAAAGATGCACATCAATTATATCAATTGAATAGACAAATGAAAATCAAATTAAAAATTTAACATGTGCCACCATAATTACAATACTGAGCTACTAGGAGGAATTTCAGCTGAGGAATGAAATGGAGAAATGCTTCCCAAGTGCAATTTAGAGGAGCAGGAAAAGTAGCCAGAGACGGGAAACCTACTGAAACTAAAGCCCATACAGAAGAAAAATAATTTTCTAAATCTGCCACCCACTGAGAACTTTTGATTGCAATTTTAGACTAGGATGCAAAAATATTTAGTTCATTTAAGCAATTAACTGTGTTTATATTGTGTAATTATATGTATTAACATTGGCATATTGAAACAATTAAATAAACAATCGCAACACTTCAGCCTTTCCTGGTGTTTACACATCCCAACAAGCTGCAGCCCCATGAGGCTTCCAGCTGGCAAAGTCCTTCTGAGAACACAGGCTGCACAAGGGGTCCCTGGCCACAGCCGGGCTGTCACCTTCCATGGGTGCAAGGGGGCAGCTGGAGTGGGAAAGGCAAAGGCACAGTCAGCTCATTCCAGGGTCTCCGTGGGATGGCAGAGGACAGAGAGGAGGCTGGGCAAAGTAAAGCACCGGGAGGAGGCGTTGGAGGTACCTGCAGTGAGGCAGAACCTACATGTTTATAACACACCATCAAAGGCAGCCTTTGCCCAGCGTTCCCAGGGCCTAAGGATAACAACTGGATACAGCTTCAACAGCTGCTTTACAATGCTAAGAGCCATTTTGAGCTTGTAGAAAAGTTCTGCCTCCGTTGCAGCAGTAAAGCTCTCCAGGCCTCCCACGGGGGCAGCCAGAGCCTTGCCCTTTGGGGAACAGGCCTGGCCAAGCCCCTGCGCCGCCGCTGCTCCCAGCCCTCGCCTCCTCCCTCCTGTGCCAGCGAGCCAGGAACACCTTCCTGCCAAGGGCTCCTGTGCCAGCGAGCCAGGAACACCTTCCTGCCAAGGGCTCCTGTGCCAGCGAGCCAGGAACACCTTCC